>JANZLC010000003.1:6052523-6071270 GCA_026413385.1 Erythroxylum gracilipes
ACAATTTTAATGGAAGCTTTCCCTCGTTGTTGTTTAAAAACCTAACAAATATCAAACACTTTGACATCTCCAATAACTGGTTCGAAGGCGTCATCCACTTGTCAGTCTTTGCCAATCTTACCAAACTTAGATACCTTGATATCTCACATTTTCCCTTTTCAGCGATTGAAACTGAGTCCACCGCTTGGTTGCCATCTTTTAGCTTGGATACACTTAAACTCGCAGAATGTGACCTTAATGATAGAAGTGGCAGTACTCTCCCTAGCTTCCTATCCACACAATACAACTTGCAGTCCCTGGATTTATCTGGCAATTCACTTATTGGGAGCATCCCTTATTGGCTGTTTTACAATGTGTCAACGGCTTTGTATTTGGGCGGCAACAGATTCACATCGTCGTTCCCCAGTAGTCGAAGAAACATGAGCTCATCACTGTCTGTACTAGTCATGTCTGACAATGCACTTCAATCGCTTCCTAAAAACATCCACTCAACTTTTCCACGGTTGTTGATATTAGATGTTTCTCGGAATATATTAACGGGCAACATACCTGAATCGTTGGGTGAAATGAAGCAACTTCGGTATATGGACTTTTCCGCTAACAAGTTGAGTGGAGAGATACCACATACCATAACCCGTAGTAATATGAGTGGATTAGAAATTCTGGACTTGTCCGAAAACAGGCTGCATGGTGAAGCAATGTCAAGGAATTCTTGCTTGGCTAGCTTGAGATGGCTATCCCTCAGAGAAAACAACTTGTCAGGTGAGATTTCATCACTTTCTGCCCCCAAATTAAGAGTGCTGAGCCTACGTGGGAACTGTTTCCAAGGGCAGATTCCCCTTCAAGTCTGCCAAATGGAAGACTTACACATTCTCGATCTTTCCAACAACAACCTCTCAGGTGAGCTTCCCCCATGCCTTGACAATATTATTTCTTTCACTTCGGAATCGCTTAACAACGAAGTTTACCCTTGGAGTGAGCTCTATGACGAGCATAAGTTACTCCTTCGCTTAACTATGTCTGGCATCGCCGATCCTTATGAGTATGATTATCAAACAATTAGATCAAAAGCCATGGACGTTTCTTGCAACATGTTGACAGGAACAATTCCAGTCCAAGTCACCCGGCTTATAGGGCTAAATCATCTAGACATGTCACATAACCTTCTCACCGGTCAAATTCCTGCATCTTTTGGAGATTTGACTCGGGTTGAGTCGCTGGATCTTTCCCATAACAAGCTATTCGGTGCAGTGCCTTCGAATCTGACCACTCTCTATTCCATGAGAGTATTTAACGTTTCTTTCAACAACCTTTCAGGCCCATTACCACCAAGGGTAGCTGGATTTGCCACGTTTGATGGCTCTAGTTATGTAGGAAATCCAAATCTTTGTGGCAGGCCTTTAGAACGAAAATGCAAGCAGGCCGACGAAAGTTCAAAGGAAAATGGCAGCGGACAACAGAGATTGAAGGCTCCTATTCTCATAAAATCTCCACTTCTTCTTCATATACTGAGTCTCCTATTCGGTTTAGTTTAGCCATCCTTGTTTAGTCTTTTCTTTAAAAGTAAACAAGCTTGGGTGATCAATTTAGTAGTACTCTACACTCTTCTAATTATTTTTTTAATTTTAAATAATGAGTCTCACAAATATCAAGTAGAGCATGACATCTATGAAACTAGTATTATTAAGAAAGCTACCATGCAAGAATTCCAACAATGTTACACTGTGGAGGAATTTTATACAAAGACCAACACATGGTACGGTCATGCACAAGCTGTTAAACCAGCGTCCAGTTTAAGCACTTTCCGGCTCACAAGGGTTCAACAGATAAATTTTTTAGTAAACACTAAACTCATCAAGGTAAGAATGATACATGTAGATAACATATTTAGTAGCGGTACTTGGTGGAGTAATCTTTTGGAGAAATAACCAGACCTCGACCCTTCCTGGCACCTCGGTACACAGTTTCAACAATGTCGATGAATTCCTGCTTGTTCTTGAGAGCCCAGTTGATCTTGTTATTGTTTCCCGTACCAAGATCAATCATAATGTGCTTATTCCTAAAGAAGAACATGACCGTGCATGCGTCATACAATTCATACATTGTGTTAAAATCCGGGACTTCTGTTATATCCACAAGATATATAACCGCAAAGCTCTTTATTGCCTCCGCAACTGAAGCCAGTACTTCATCCATCTGAAGGAAAAGTGATGGATTACTGTCAGACTGGAGTACTTCTAATCTTAAAAGGAGCTAATTAACAAAGAAAGTAACTAGTCATAACCCATATAACATCGAACAGTGAAGAAGCCAGAATGATAATATTACTAACTCAGAAGTTCCTATAGAGACTATTCCACCTAAGACAAGAAATGAAATGAGCAGGTGTCGAGTTGTGCATGTGTTACCGCACCAAACAAGTCTCCTGTATTACCAACAATTCTAGGAGGATCAAAGAAACGAGATTCCAATACGAACAAGGATCAATTGCGGACGAAATGGAAAGAGGTGGTCTTATGAAGAGCTGAATGCAAGTAATTACCAAAGCTTTAGCTCAGACTACTCCAGCCAGCACCATCCATGTTTCAAGCTACCAGCACAACAGATCATCAGTAAACATATATTTTCTATAGGAGTTCTTACAAAAAATAATGTGAAGAAACCATTTTACTAACTACGAAATCTAAATAAAGCTCGCTTTGATCCATCGACTACTGCAACAAGCCAAACAAACCTTTTCTGCAAAGGAAATCTACCAGAACTGTGAAGATGTCGCCTACAGAATCCAGAACCCGTTCATATAGTTGACAGAAACAAAAGCAGCATGAGACATTTTTTTTTTTGCAACACACTATGTCTATTAGCCAAATTTCATAATTCCTATAAAACTATTGATAAGTTGCTCTTTAATAACTCCCTCACAACTTAACAAAGTTTTTCTCTAACTAAATCCCACGATGAATACTTCCAACATGTACCGCACAAGTGCCCTTTAAGAATCAGTTTAAACATATAATCAGTATCCAACCTTTATCAACTTAACATAGTCTAAGTCTCCTCGTCTCACTTTACGTACTAGTACTTGCTAAACATAGAAAGGTCTATATTTTCTTCCTTCCTCAAAAAAGATCAGAATTCTCAAATCATGCATGTACATAAGAACAACAACCTAGAAATAATGTTGAGACAAAGAGTAACTGATTAATCTAAAAAATCACCTCTCAAACTTCACTAACATGTATATTCTCAGAGAGAAAGATAGATAATGGAATCGGTATCTCAATTTTTACCTCCATGCAAGTTTCGTCCCAGTCATGACCGAAACGGATGATGACAACCCGCTGTTCCTCCGCCAGAATTGCCTGATCAACGGCCCAGCCAGAGTGAAGGTGTGGCAGCAGATACGACATCGTCCCTTCTCCTTCTTCTTCCTTTTCTTCTCCTCCTCCTTATGATGGCTATCTTCTGTTCTTGTCACTTGCAATACCGAAGCTTTCCTGCTTATATAACACGATACCAATTACCAAGTACCTGGAACAGTCTAGAAGGCGCAAGAATATGGTAAAATGGGACGATGTCGTTTTTGTCAAAACAGTGACGTTTTGCTGTTACTCCATTGGGTCTCCCATAAAACCGGACCCAAGGCCCAGCCTAAAGGCCGATCAATTTGGACTTGGCTCGTTGTCCATGGATCAAATCAGGCCAGTCTAAAAGTGTCATCCCTCCCAACAATATTCTACGTCTAATTATTTTACATCACTTGTTACTTTTCTTAATTTTTCTATGATTAAAAAATAAGGCTGGTTTAATTTCTTTATTTTTTAATAAATTAAAAAGAATTAAATTTGTTGATAAATAGAGATTGAGAATTAATAAAATTGTATCAAAATTGGTCTAAACTAATCATATCTAAAATAAGATCTCAACTATAGAACATACCATTATACACGCCTTCAACAATTTCTAGTTAAATTGTAGATTACTTTAGTATTTTGAGAAAGTAGTTTTCTTAATAATTATTTAAAAAAGTATAAATTAAATAAATCATGAGACATTCATCGCAATGTTATGGTCAACAAATTTTACAATTAAAATAAGGAAGTAATATAAATTAGGTTGACGATTGAGCTTGAGCCTAATTTAACCATACCTATAATTAACAGGTTATGTTTTAGTTTATCGAATTTCAAGTTAGGTTCTTTAAGACTAACCTAATTTGAGGTTCGAAAGATAATAACAAAACGATATCGTTTTAAATTTTTTTAAAAAAATAAAAAATTGGTTAAGTTGTCGTCTAACTTAATCAGGCCCAAACTTAAGTCGGGTTGGGCTTGCGACCCCTTGTTATCCCTTCTATAAGCAATAGATAGCCGAATGAATTTTAATTTAATAATTAAATTTTAAATTTAAATTTAAATTTATTATTTTTATTAATTATTTGAGTAAAGTTATGCTTACGTGGCAAGTAACAAAGTAAGATGCACAACAAGGAATTGGAGCTGAGAACACGAGAACATAACCCATCAGAATCACATCTCGAATTCTATCCAGTATCCGAACACATAGAGCTGTAACGAACCCAATCAGAGTATGTTTGACAGACTACTACTCCATCATCACTACTAGGCCAAGCTTTCTCATCACATCACTAAACTGGTTTTATGGAGACTTGGTCTTCTCTCTTAACCACCCAAGTTCTCATTATGACTAGCCCTTCATGTCCTGTCATGTCCTGCAATGGCGGGTCTCTGTCCTTTTCCTGTTCTGGGTCTTCTTCTTCTCCTTCTTCACCTCGTTTCAGGACACGAACTTTTCCAATATGTACGAGGAGAAAAGGTCTCAGTGTTGTTACAAGAGCTTCTGTTGCTGTTGAACAGCAGACCCAGGAGGCCAAAGTTGCTCTCATCAGAATTGGTACTCGAGGAAGGTGATTTAACTTCTTTTTTCTCCCAGGTGTTTAGAAAATAAGTACCGTGCTTCCTTTTTTTGTGTATGTGTGTTATTGTTCTTCACTCTTTAGTGCATACGGTGATTGAAGTGAACAGGCATTTATGGTTGTTTTTATTTGGTTGAAGTATCTCTTCGTGTAGCTTTTACACATTCTCGTCTGTACAACATATAGTTGGTAATTTACTTGATCACTTTAACTATTTGTACCTTTTGTTCTTGAAGTGACTTGATCTAGTCTTCCAATTCTTTTCTGCAAAATTTTGCCGAGTTGTGTACGCCATTGATCTGGGATTTTACTAATTTGAGCAGTATGGCTCATGGACAAGACTCATTTTGTTGCATAACTAAGATCTTATCTTGACCATATTCTACGGGAACAATTATTGACATAATCATTTACATTCCAGAGTACCAATAAGAAGGATTATTTAACGGTTGGCTTATGTTCTTTTCCTAACAGTCATTGCTCTAAATATGTATCTTTTATTTTGGGGGAGATATGAGGTTGGCTTATGTTCTTTTCCTAACAGTCATTGCTCTAAATATGTATCTTTTATTACCTCTTTCGTCCCTCCCTCTTTCTCTCTCGCATGTTTTCTTTTTAATGCTTTCTCCATATGGTTTAAATTCTGTATTTACTTCTTGTTTTTTATACTCTTCCTGTATTTATGACAGCCCACTAGCACTTGCTCAGGCTTATGAAACACGGGAGAAACTCATTGCAGCACATTCTGAGTTAGCTGAAGAGGGTGCCATTCAGATAGTGATAATAAAGACAACGGGGGATAAAATACTGACTCAGCCTCTAGCTGACATTGGTGGGAAGGGACTCTTCACTAAAGAAATAGACGAGGCTCTAATCAATGGTGAAATTGATATTGCAGTTCACTCAATGAAAGATGTTCCCACGTATCTACCAGAGAAGACAATCCTACCTTGCAACCTTCAGCGTGAGGATGTTAGAGATGCATTTATTTCCTTGTCTATAGCTTCTCTAGCAGAGCTTCCTGATGGCAGTGTCATCGGTACTGCTTCTCTCAGAAGAAAGTCCCAGATACTCCACAGGTATCCATCACTCAAGGTAAGAATGCTTAGTACTTAAAATCATTTTTCTAGAAGCTTGATAAGAAACAACTTGAGATTCTATTGAGATGGAAAGTATGTCAGTAATTTCATATAAACGCATTTCCTTTTCCAGTTTTTGATATTGGATTGGCATTTAATGCATTTGTATTCTCATCTCGCATTTTAAGTTTTTGGGTTGAATTATTACTTGTCATGTTATTAAAGCCTTGATGACTGGGAGATCTTGAGTTCTAGTCATGTTGCCTCCTTTTATAGTAGATTTGTGATTTCTTATGATTTAACCTCAAGGCATGTCTCATAATATTATTTGAACCATTTTTGGGTCTCACTCAATCTTTTTAAGTTTTGACTTTTGTCAATTGTTATTTGCTTTTAACATCTTGTTACATGACCTCAATGGTTTATTAATGCCTTAAACTTTTCTAGAGTTCTTGATTAGTCTTCCTATTTATGGTTCCATTTTAATTTCTTCATGTAGGTGCTAGACAATTTTCGTGGCAATGTTCAAACTCGTTTGAGAAAACTCAATGAAGGAGTGGTAATTGCAACACTATTGGCATTGGCTGGACTTAAACGCTTAAATATGACAGAAAATGTGACTTCAATTCTTTCAATTGATGACATGCTTCCAGCTGTTGCGCAAGGAGCAATTGGAATAGCATGTCGAAGTGATGATGACAAAATGGTATGTTGCATTCCCTTTATGCATGCAATAGTCGATGTGAAAAGACAATATATATAATGTCCATATTTAACATGTGATAAGTCCTCAAAGTATGGACAACCTTAAGTCACAGTTCAAACATATTGACATGGTTTCTCCGATAGAATGAAGTCGTGGATTTCTTGTCAAATCCAACTGATAAACATCAATCTAAGGGAAGAGAATGCGATGGCATTCATCTTTCCCTTCAGACTGAAGAAAAGGCCATTGCCTCAAGCTATCGTCAATATCTAAGACATTACATGATGCTTGAGATTCTGTTTTAGTCAAGGTTTTTGGGCAATCTTATTGACTTACATGCCCCTTTCTAAAAGAGCTATATTCGACTTTGAGGTACTTGGGAATGGCAATATCCTGTTACAATTAGACCATGGGTTTGCTAACCAATCTCCAATTTGTGTTTACTTGTAATATGGAGCTATAATTGGGAGCAAGTTTGGCGCTTTGTAGAATGAGGATGCAATTAGGCCAGCCTGTTTAACTCAAGCCGATTTTGTTATATTTTTACCTAGTAATTACCTCCTTGTAGAGTAAATTGGATAGCAGAAAACTTGGGCTTTTTGCATGTGCTGATGTAAAGTTGTATACTACTTGTATAAGGAGAAATGATAACCAGTGACAACATTTAAGAAACTCGTGACAAAGACATCATCATTCGTCAATCTGAACAAATGGGCTAATCTTTTCATTCCGTTTGGAGTTGTAAGCTGTTATGGGTCTTGGCAATATAAGAAAATATTTTCAGACTTGAAGTGAATGATAAATGTACAAATTCTGGGATCATAGCTTAGGAGGGGCCTAGTATAGGTTAAGTGGATTGTGCGCTGCAATAAGAAGCAGATTGTTCTGTAATTAACTCTGCAGTTTGGTTATACACACGAAAATTGATTATAGATCTTTCAACTGGGTGCATCCACAATTCCAGTATGCAGGTTAGAATGTAACATCTAGATTGTCATTTGTTACAATGATCAGTAGCTGAAATTTTGTCATTATATGTTCACATAATATTTGGAAACTGCCTTTCTACCTAGTACGGATAAGACTACTTGCCATTGGACTTTTTCGGATCTTACATTTCAGTGGGAATTTTTTTGTTGTTTGTATGTTAATATAATATTTATTTCGGTTATCAACTCTTGCAGGCAAATTACTTGTCGTCATTGAATCATGATGAAACAAGACTAGCTGTTGTATGTGAGAGGGCCTTTTTGGAGACCCTTGATGGGTCTTGCCGGACCCCAATTGCTGGATATGCTTGCAAGGACAAGGACGGAGATTGCTTATTTAGAGGATTGGTAGCTTCCCCAGATGGAACCCGTGGTATGGTTATCTTTAAGGCAATGATGAAAAGCTGATACATATCATTTTTTTTCGCTTGATTTTTAATGATCGTGACTTTCCTTCTATCTCCTTTTCTCTGCAATTCAGTGCTTGAAACTTCGAGAAAAGGTTCCTATGCTCTTGATGATATGGTTCAGATGGGAAAAGATGCCGGCAGGGAACTTCTATCAAGAGCTGGTCCTGGATTCTTTGATTCATGAACGACTCAAATATTGGCCAAGGAAAATTAATCCACGCTTCCTACTTAAATTAAAAGACTCGGCTTCCTAATCATTCATCCGGCTAAAATTTGTTGTTATAAGATTGTTGGTGGTATCGCAGCATAGAAGAGAGTGGCTGATTGCTGAGGAGTAGATGTTGTACCATTTGTATTTAGTAGCAAGGCCAAAATTTTTGCTCAAGCGCATGTAATTGCACAAAATCGTGAAACATAAATCAGGTCCCCGTGTGGATGTGGAAGTTTCACCTTGAATGACTCTCTTTTTCAACTTTCCTGAGAGCTTTTGCTGCTGTTCATTGAACAATTTCTTAATTTTATGAGCATCACCAATTATTTAACTCTAGTTAAAAGCAATGATTCAAACACGATTGGCACAATCACAAAATTATGGACTGGATCGAGCTTTAACATTCAAGCTTGAATCAGTGACTAAGTACATACATTAATTTACATATCTGTTCACAGTGCTATCTGGTCTCTCAGCATCTGTAATAAATGGTGAACGGTTAAATAAAGCTTTTGTAGATTTGCTATTGTAAGGAAACATTATTAACTTCCATAAGGGGCTTATCTTGTAATGTAGTTTGTATCTGTCACCAACCCCAACTCTGCTCAGGTTTAGATTCTACAGAAAAGGGTAAAGGTTTTGCTTCCTTATTTGATAAAACAATTCTTTAAAATGTAGTAGTCGGTCCTGAAAAGAGTGCAATTGCCATAAATTTCCCTGTTTTCTCAACTTTCAACATCTAGTCAACTATCATTCTTGAAGAAAAGAAAAAACAGTTACAAATTTTCAGAAAGGGTGACAAAATTATAATGGTGGCAACTTCTTATTAACCAAGAAATGCCTAACCAGCTGGAGAGACTTTTTCTCAATTTAGTTCCTCAAAGGTTCAAGAATTGATCAAGTGATCGAAGGCATGCATAATCTTGAATTAACATAATTTCAACCTTAATCCTACATGAATCCAGTAAACTGTTATTGTCAAAACTTAATCTTGAACTAACGATGTAGCTCTTGAGAGGTTGAAATGGATGTAAGGAAGATCCCCAGCAAACAAAAATGGGTATCCAGACAGAAAGTCTGATAGAAAAGCCAAGTTGAAATCAAACTACAAGCTTTAGCTCCATCTCCTTCGATCTTCATCCTCATCCACTGGTGTATACCATGCTGGCCTCCTCTTGGAGTTGCTTAGCCTGTAATTTAGGAGCACTTCTTCATCACAAAGTTCCCTAGTTGCCACCAAAACAAGAGTCTTTAAAACAGGTATTCCAGAATCCCCATTTTTTCTCCCAGATCTGAACCAAAAGCTGCCAAATCTCCTCATATTAACTTCTTCTGGATTTCCAAATGATATATTTGGTATGTAGGCTCTCATATCATTGTCAGTTAATGGGAAATCATAAGGACAAATCATCACATTTGGAAGCATACCCTTTGCTGGGTGGTTGGAAAAATGAGCTAAAGCTAATGGATTTCTCCGCTCCAGGACATCAGTAGTGCAATTAACTTGTGTCCCTTCCAAAGGCCTACTGAGCACTTTCCAAATTCTATCTGCACCTTTCTCATTGCTTTGCACAAGTGACTTGATTTCAGACACCTTAAATCCATCCCAAACTTCACGGGTATCATCCCCAGAGCCCCAAGGCTGCGCATTGATCACAGTTCCATCATACCTTGTGATCAAGTATGGGTTCCGAGCATCAACTCGTGGGTATCCTGGAATATACTGGTAATAAGCAGGACTGTATATCACACCAGGATAGAAGGCAATCACAGTGCCAACATCAGCTCCACCATTTAGAAATAAGCCTTGTCCAGCCTCCTTGTGAGCTATTAGAGAGGGTTTCAGATCAAGTGTATAGCCAAGCAGATTCTTCAATCTCTGAGAGACCTCAGCACGATTCAATGGTGCAGTCTCAGGTTTAACTGTGCTGAAAAAACATCAGTCATCATAATTGAAGAGGGTAAAAGTTAGGAATAACTAACAGCTTGTGCTTCTTTATACAAAATTCAGGGGGAAACTCATTCAGTCAAGTTACTTAAATATGCAGAACCATGAAGATTCATTTATTATAACTTTCTGTGGGTACATAAGAAATGAAGACAAAGCTGGAAAAGCTTAGTATGCAAATGTCTAATGAAGTAAGATCTGTTTATGCAACAAGTGTATTGCCTCACATGGAACAATACTTGAACTTAAATACAATGTGGAAAATACTCTTTGTATTATAACGAAATTGTGTTACTCATTGACATTAGAAAACTTTCAGTAAAATTATGAGCAAATTGTAGTGAATTAAGAGCAATTACTAGCATTGTTTGTATAATTCAAGTAATAGAATCAATAACATTCTCCAAATAATTGCGGATAATGTGCACAAGTAACTCACCAGGAGAATTTATCGGCAGACCACTTTTCCCAACAGCAAAGCTTAGGCCACTTGGACGTGAAGCACCAGGTGACACCGCAGATGCCTCATCTGGTTTCTTTATAAGAAGAATTTCATCCATAGATTTGCAGAAGTGTTGAATTTGATAATGGACATTTTCTTGCACTTGTTTCTGTTGATCAGAAACAGATGCTTTACCAGCCATATCAATGATCTCCTCCGTATCTGCCTCTTCAGCATCTCTCCCCAGTCGGTTGTAACTGAAGATTTTTCAAGTTTCATCATAAACAAATCAAGGCATTCAAAAGAAGCTACAGGCATCTGAGTTGAAAATGGAATCTAGTTGAGATGAGAACTAAAACTGTGATTAATCTTTTTTAATGTCGTTACTAATTCAACAGATATACAGAATGTAAGATTAAGTGAAAAGTTCAAACATCGACATCGACATCGACATGAATCTTGTGACAGCAAAATATGACACAATAGAGCAGGAACGACAAAGTTTAGAATTCAATAGATCACATTAGAGCTAATAATGACCTTGACACATTTTCTCTATCAATTTTCACAAAAACCTGTACTGTTCTTA
The DNA here is from genome assembly GCA_026413385.1 of Erythroxylum gracilipes. Taxonomy (NCBI): domain Eukaryota; kingdom Viridiplantae; phylum Streptophyta; class Magnoliopsida; order Malpighiales; family Erythroxylaceae; genus Erythroxylum; species Erythroxylum gracilipes. The sequence continues at coordinate 6,063,834 of JANZLC010000003.1, forward strand.
CTTGTTTTGCATTATTCCCTACTGTAACATCCTACAGACTGCAGGTGCCATGGTAAGCAAATTGACCTTGACATGAAATGAATGAATTTAGCTGTCTTTGACTACTTCTTATGAAGTTTACATGTAGAAGAAAACGCTACAGTTATCATTATCCCCAAACCCTGGGGAAGAAAATCATCATAAAATGAAGGCAGATAATCAGATGGTTTCAACTATAATAAGGGAAAAGTAAAGTCAAAGAAACCCAAGATGAGATAAGCGTTAGGCAAGAACCTGGTATATAAGAAGAGGCGATTAATGTCTGTTTCAAACTGCAGCTGCCTTGGATTTCTAGCAAAGGTAGGGCTATTTGCCAGAGTTTTCACAGCCTGGGTAGTTGCAATAACAAAGCAGAAAATGTATCATAAACAAAAACAAAAAGAACAAGTGATGTTAAGCAATTTCCAATCCCACTTCCATCTTCTTAACGCCAATTCAGAATTCCCCAACTGTAGCTAAATTCATCGCTCAAATACATACATTTCCCAAAAAGAAGGAGAAGTTAGAATTTTCTTTTAGTAAATATTGGTGCTTTTTTCTCAAACCAATCAAATTAGTACATTTTTCCACACATTTTGAAGATGGGTATCGTAAAAATCCAGTCTTGCTCACAAAAATCAATTCATTTTCATCTTTTCCAAACAAAAAAACAAGTCTTCGTATCTCTTAACCACTCAAAAGAAAAACCCTTGTAAGAGCCAGATAAGAAAAAAAATAAACTAAAACTGAAATTTTTTAAGCTCAAAAAGAGATGTAGTTAAATATACCTCTTGAAACTTATTGAATAGAAAAGCCATCTTTAACGGAAAATAACAATTGTAGCAGCTGAGATGAAAGTTATTAGCTTTCACTCTTTCTCTGTCGAAGTGTAATCCTAAAATCGGCGGCCAACAGAACAAAACAAAGCTCAGTGGAGATGCAGAGATCGAGCGAATGAGTAACGGAACTAAATTTCAAGAGAGATTATGATGTGTTAATCGATCAGAAAGAATCTGAAAGATTAAAAAAAAAAAAAAAAGGAAGTTTGGGCTGTCGCTAACTGTTCATTTCAAGCTTTCATAGAACTCTAGCTTAGCAGGACTAAAGAGGAAGGAGATAAATTTGAAACGACGTCTCCACTTATCGTTTTAATTTAGTTAAAACTTAAAAGAAATTAATTTTAAAAATTATGAAGTCTTAAACTACACTAACTGTTTATTATAATTTTTAATTTTGAGAAAACTTCTCTTAAATTTTGTTTAAAATAAAATTAAATGTACGTATAAATTAAATATCAAATATTAAATATTACTAATATAATATGCTTTGTTATATATATATATATATAAGTTTAAAAAGAAGCACTTTTTCTTTTATTTTTTAAATAAGTAATTATAGTATATTATTCTTCATTATGTTTATTATTTTAAATACGTTTATTGTATGTATTATTTTAATTCATGAATTGATATTTATATTTACAAGTTATTTTAAATTAATTCTAATATATGACTTTGGAGACAATTGTTGTAAAATTATGAATGGGTAAAATATATTGAAAGACTATCTGATAATTTAAAAAATTAAGGACTATTTTATGAATTTAAAAAATTATTCGAAACAATACTCGAAATTAATTCATACTAATATAGCACTATATCATAATAAAATCCGATACCACGTATATATATATATATATAATAATTTATAGTTTAAAAAGAAGCACTTTTTCTTTTCTTTTTTAAATAAGTAATTATAGTATATTATTCTGCATTATGTTTATTATTTTACATATGTTTATTGTATGTATTATTTTAATTCATGAATTGAGATTTATATTTACAAGTTATTTTAAATTAATTCTAATATATGACTTTTGGAGACAATTGTTGTAAAATTATGAATTGGTAAAATATATTGAAAGACTATTTGATAATTTAAAAAAATTAAGGACTATTTTATGAATTTAAAAAGTTGTTGGAAACGATACTCAGTATTAACTTATACTAATATAGTACTATATCATAATAAAATCCGATATTATTATGATACTCGTAACATTGCTCGAGAAACCAAAACCTTAAGCTTCTGTTTTTCTACTTAGTACTTACAACCATTATAAGAAAATAAGAAATTAGCAACGCAAAATTAACGACAGAAAATAAACTGTTGCAAATTATCGACGGATTTTATTTTTCCGCTGGAAAAGTTGATGGGAAAATTTTCGTTTAGCGGCAGTAGTAATATCTGTCGCTAAATAGGGGAAAATCAATTTGTGATGGAAAAAATAATCGTCGGTAAATAAGGCGGGAATTGTTGGCGGAATGCTAAAGTTTTGAGTATTCTGTCGACAAATTTTATTGGTAATTTTTAAATTTATACGTCGTCATCTATTTCCACTTGAACGTTATTAACTTACGACAATGTTTGGTATTAACGTTAAAACACACCCGAAGGTCCCCACCCCCTCCCCCCTGTCGCTCCTTCTTTCTTCTTCCTTCCTAATGTGACTTCTCCTTCGGTGATTTCTAGTCTCCCTTTCGTCATGTGTCGTCAGTGTTGTCGTCTTATTGTGCTGCGTGGGAAGCTCGTCCTCTTTACCGACCATTGTTCCATTTTCATATAGGTATACATGTTTACCGTGGATGTTTGTGTTTATTTGATTTGTTTGTGTCGTTGATTTGTTTCGCATGTTTTGGTGTTTTGTGAATGGATAAGAACATTTAAGATAGAAATGTTAGTGATAGAAGGGAAAAATTGAATTTGGTTGTGATATTGGGATGATTTTTTGATGCATATAAGGTGTTTGATGAAATGTATCTTGTTTGAAAAAATGTATTTGTGTGAAGATGAACTTTATTTGTTTAAATTTATTATCTTATCAAGATTTTTAGGTTATGTAACATTTGATGTTTGTGTATAACCTAGAAAAATGTTAAACACTATATTTCACCTATCTAAGTGGTTATTAAAGTCTTGAAAGCTTTTGTAAATTTGAGAGTTTAAAATAAGTGACATTATAAGTGTGTTTACAAGTTAAATAATTAAAAGTGAAAATGTCTTAGGTTTTTCAATTTTACATTAGGCTTTAAGAAATGACAGAGATAACTAAAGTTGTATCATAAAGCTTAAAAACAAAGAACAAGTATGAAGTGATAATTTAATGCTTCAAAATAAATGAAATTCATTTTTGTTTCATTTTAAAAAGATCACTAAAAATAAACCTGAATGAAATAATCTCAAATAAAAAAAATCAATACGAAAAATGAAACTAAAGATAAAATATTTTATATCTTTAGTAGACAAAAATATGCATTTATATGGAACAAGACACGAAAAGTTTTCTAAATTCAGATATTTCGGCTTGGTGCTTTAAAGGCGATCAAAGTTTGAAAGATTTTTTTAAACATTTTAAGTGGCCTATCATAATTTGACTCCTTTCCTGAATTCCAATTATGTTTTATTATTTTATAAAGTTTTTTTCTTAAGCCATTTTATTAGAAAATGATCTATCCTTGCTCCTCACTCTCAACCTTAATAATAATGATGATTGAAAATTGATTTTAATAATAAAGTCTCTATTAATCAAATTTAAGGGAAGATGATAAAAACCTAAGGATAATCTCTATAAATAAGAACCCTTCATACCTATAGAACTTTCCAAATACACAGTCCACTCATGCTTTAAACATATTATCAAAATCAAGATCATTATAATATACATCTTTGATATAAGTCATAACCCATAATTTAGTATGCATAATACTCAATAATGCATGAATCCTAGAAAATGTATTAACTACTATATTTTCCTTAACCTACTTTTACTTTTAACACATAAGGAAAAGTCTTAATAAACTTTATACAGTCGGTATGTTTCTTACTCAGCTTAATTTGACCTTGGCTATATTTCAATAACTCATAGTCCATATGTATCAAAACTCCTTAATGTATAAGTAATATTGCCAAGTCTCTAAGGCTCTTACCAATGTATACACATTTGTATTTTGAGTTAAGGCAATTTAAAGTTATTCCATTAAGCTTCTCACTAAATTATGATATTAAATTTCTAATTTTATCAAAATAGACTGAATTCCTACACCTGAAGCATCATACTTCTCTCAAAGCTATTGAAAAAGCTAGATAAAGAAAACAAATGAATTAGACTTAACTTATCTTTCAATAGATTAAATACTCTTTTTTTATATTTACTTCACTTATATCCTACACATTTTTTTACCATCTCATTTAAAGGTGCATTGATTATACTAAAGTCTTTAACAAATCACCAATAAAAACTAACCAACCTATAGAAACTCTTAACATCACTAACAATTTTGCACGTTGACGACTCTCTAATAGCTCTCACTTTTTTCATGTCTACCTTTATTCTATTTTCACTTACCACATAACTAAGAAATATAACTTAATTACTACAAAAAGTACACTTCTTCAAATTTGCATACAACTTTTATTACTTAAGCGCATGCAAAACCTTTTCTAAATGTTTAGCATGTTCATCTAAGGTTTAATTTTATAAATAAGAATATCATCAAAATATATAACTACAAAATTATCTAAAAAGTCATGCTAAACATAGTTCATCGACCTTATGAAAGGGCTAAGTGTATTAGTGAAATCTAAAGACATCACTATCCATTCATACAATTTATGTTTAGGTTTAAAGGTAGCTTTTTATCTATCTCCTTCTATAATGCTAATTTGATAATACCTAGATTTTAAATCAATCTTACAGAATAAACATACATCAAATAACTTATCAAGCATATCATCTAATCCAAAAATATAGTTTCTATACTTTACAACAATTTTGTTGGCAATGCAATAATCCAACATATTTGATATATTCCATCCTTCATTGGTACTAACAAAACATGAACAAAACATAAGCTTAAGCTTCCTCTCACATTCTCCAAGAATTCATCTACTTGCTTATACATCTCTTTTGTCTATACCAAGTTGAGATTTATACATTGGTCAGTTTGAAATCTAAGTTTTTTAAGTAAAATCAATTTAGTACTCAATCCATCTCACAAGGACTAATCTACCCAAAATATCCTCTTGAAAAAAAAAGAAATTTCTACCAAAAAATGCACAATACTACTAGGTAAAGTAGTAGCATCAATATCATAAGAAAGGAAAGACTTTTTTTGTAAATAAGAAAAAGCATATAGCGCTTGACCAAGTATGCATCTCTCACATCCCTTACTCACACTACTAAACTTAATCTTTGTATTTATCTCTTATTTTTGCTTTGGCAAAGTGTTTTAAGTTTTCTACTTAATAGAATTTGTTGATCCTACTGATTAACGATGTATCTATTAATAGAAATGATTAACAATTTAACCCTTTTTTCTCTTTTAAAAAGTTATATCAATAAAAAAATAGCTTGACAAGTTCCCCACTCCAAATATAAACATTGCTTCCTAATAGGACCAAATACAAGAGAGCATTTAGCGACAGTCTCAGCACAAACAAGTTGTTGATGAGAGTTAGATGTATCTTGATGTAGTGGGTGGTAGGAACCGTCATGAAAGGATCTTTGGGTTAGGTTCATTTACGAACATATGTTATTCGTAATCCTCCTCGTCCAGTACAGTAGCATCTAGTAGACGGTCACAAACCAATCAAGTCAATCGGCTTTAGACCATAGTGGACACATTGATGGACTACATAGCTCAGCTGAGACCTGAGGTAGATGAGTTGAAGGCGAGGGGTAGCACCTCAAAGCACTCGCGGTCACTAGGACATTAAGATTATTGTAGTCATTTGCTTTGAATTACAGACTTATTATATATACTATAATATTTTTATTATCAATTAAATAATTTTGACTTTATATCATCAATCAACTTTCTGTTTAAATGAATTAAATATATAAACAAATTAATAATCTAAAATTCATTCAATTTAATCTAAAATTTAAATTAATTAAAATTTTAAGATGAAGTTGGTTGGAAAAAATCAAGTTAAGCTCGAGTCATGGACGATTCGAGTATGTTGTCATCTCTAATTATTATTATAGGTCCTAAATTTTAGGTTTTAATTGTTAATTGTTAGTTTCGCAATATTAATAACGTGTTAAAAATTCTGGTCATATTTATATATTTTTGCAGACATGATGGTCTTAATTATACAGATTGAGATGTTTCATTAATCATCAGATAAATAATAATGTGACATTAACAGAAATTCCATCATATCATCTACAGCATGCCCTCTCAATTATAGAGATTGAGTAACATAAATTTTCATTTTTATAATAAAACGCTTATCTTATTTTAAATGTGTGTTAAATAATTTTTATTATTTAAGAAAAATGGAGAATAACGTTATCATCATTTTAAATGTTTTAAGATTTTAACCAATATAATAATATCGCCATTATTATCAATGATTCAAAAATCTAATTGGTTTAGTCGATTTAATTGTAAAAATTTTAAACCGTTCAATTTTTCAGTTTAATTTTTAACTTTCTAATTCGATTTTTTTTAATAACTCTTCTTGTTGAAAATCAATCAATTTATTAATTAATCAGTCAAATTTTATTAATTAATCAGTTATTATAAACTAAAATAGATCAATTAATTTTCAATTAACAATCTGTTTTTAACTAAACTTTAAATTCATAAGACAATCTCTTTCGATTATATTTTAAATTCTTTAATTTTATTTGATCTTCAGTATGTTTTATAACTGTCTAATATCGGTTGAACCTTTTAAACTTTAAATATCTTGTCTTATCGGTTTAACTTCTAATCTTATTTTTAAAATATTAGAGGTGTTTTAAAAAAAGAATCCTAACTTTTTTTTTGATAATGTTTTTTTTTTACTTGCAATTCAATTACAAATTTGATGTTAGGTTTAGAAAATTTATCTACAACACTCTTTTGCATAGGACTTTTTGAATATGTAAAATTAATCTAAAAATTATTTCATTTACCTGAGCCTACTCGTATATATAATCCTTCCCCCTGATTCATAAGCTCGTCCAATGCAAGCAAACACAATTTGAAAATTGCAAGATAACATCTTTGATGAAACGTTGAACGAAAAAATCAGCCTTGTCCTAATGTTTGAACTTTTGATGATCAAAAGAAACTATCTTTGTATTGTTTTTGATTCGTTTCATGGATAAGTGTTCAAAAGGCGCCGCTTTTTTCTTCAAGGTGACACTGTGACAGCTGCTTATGTTGGCTTTATGTGCCTGCCAGCTTTCAGACCCATTTGGAAAGTCCTCAAACTCAAAGTGTGACAGAAAGAGAGCCACTGCTTTCACTTGGCTTCTTTCTTTGGTCTACTTCTTCGTTTCATTTCTACTTGATAGTAGATAGATTTGAGAGTGAGAATGGAGAAGGCATTAACTAAAGTTAGTAGCTTGAAAGTTGGGGGATCATG
>JANZLC010000003.1:6071370-6083933 GCA_026413385.1 Erythroxylum gracilipes
CAAATAGTTAATTAATAACATTTATAAAATATAATATAAAATCATTTGTAGCTATCAATAAATGTCATATTAAACTCAACAATAACATGTCAAAACTGTTACTAAAACGTCATATCTTTAGTAACATGGGCTGTCACAGCATACTCATTAGTGTTACTATTCATATTTAATAACACTTATCACCTGTTACCGTATGTCATTTTTGTTGTAGTGTTTGCACACATTTTAATCGAAATTTTATCAGTTTCTATATTTTTCATTCAAGCTCCGTTATCATCTTCCTTCATGTACTTTAGGAAGATCCTTCTGCGTGTCAGTTGAGGTTAGTGATTTTGTTAATTACTACGTTTTTGTGAACTTGGTTTAATTTGGGTATTTATTTGCGGTTTGAACTTCCCATTTGAACTTGCTGCATTTTTAATGTAAATGGCCTGCACCTAGTATCAGCTTGTTTTTAATTTGGGTATATTTACCGACAGATATATAATATGTCCATCGTTAAATTTACCTACAGCCGTTTTAACCACACCGTTTTCCGTCGGTTGATTCCATTGGTAATATAAATTTCCGACAGAATCCAAATGTATTCCGTCGATAACCTATAGTTTTCTTGTAGTGAGCGCCATTATCTTTGTGTACAGTATAATTTCATGTCTTAGCTGCTACACATTAGAATTTGCGTGAAATATTTTCTTATCACAATTTTAGTCACTATTGTCTATTAGGAATTAATTCAAATTTTAGAGTTCAGTTTAAGGAAAAGTGTTAAGAATTAGTTTGATTTATGTCACATGTTTAGCAAGGTTATTTAGTTGTTAAGTCATGGTAGTAGTAGTGGGTAGTTTGCTAAGTTGTTGAGTCATGATAGTAGTAGTAGGTAGTTTTTTTTATTAATGCTTTTATGACCTATGTTGTTCACTATACGTAAGCCTTATATAAGGCCTTGTTCTGATGATTTAATTGAAGTGTGTGAGTTAATACCATTTTCTTTTATCTCATTGTTCTTATTTTCTCTGCTCACTCTTCTTTTTATCGTTTATGTTCTAAAATTCCAACATGGTATCAGAGCTTTAGATCCTTAAGTGACCTATGAGTGATTAATGTTTTGTAAGTTTAAGAAAAAAGAAGGGCAATGAGAAATCAAGAAAATGAAAAGATGATGGAAGGAGCCTATCTAGCGAAAGTTGAAGTAGCTGAAGAAGAATCTTTTTTGAATTAGTTGAGAGAAAGTGCTCAATAATGATAACATGATGAGAAAGTGCATCATACAAATTTGATGACAGTCGTAAGAAGTGCACCAAGATGTGTTTGGAGAGACGTGCTTCAATAATTGCAAGTTGATGTGAAGGGCATCAACGGAAATTTGGTGAATAGAAGTACTTCACACAATATTATGAAGATTAAGAGAGATGTGTTCCATCCAAAAAATTTGAATTAAGAGGGAATGTTAGAAATTAATTCAAATTTTAGAGTTCAATTTAAAGGAAAATGTTAAGAATTAGTTTGATTTATGTCACATGTTTAGCAAGGTTATTTAGTTGTTAAGTCATGGTAGTAATAGTGGGTAATTTGCTAAGTTGTTAAGTTATGATAGTAGTAGTGGATAGTTTTTTTTTATTAATGCTTTTATGATTGTCCACCATACGTAAGCCTTATATAAGGCCTTATTATGATGATTTAATTGAAGTGTGTGAGTTAATATCATCTTTTATCTCATTGTTTTTATTTTCTCTGCTCACTCTTCTTTTTATTGTTTATGTTCTAAAATTCCAACATTGTCAATATTCAGTTTATTCAATCTAAGAAATCAATCTATTTTGATAAAGTTTGGAGCATTTCGTTGTTTCTAACAACTTGCATTATCGTCAGCAGCACAATTTCTTCTTGTTATTTCTTCATATAGAGTAGAAAGGAGCAAAGCAATTGCAGAGTGATACAGTACAATGGACCCAGAGGGAAGCAACCTTTGGGTCAGTGAAGCAAATTTAAGAAGAGCGAGAGGCAGGCAAAGCTTGAGCAGAGAGGAAATGGGTGAAGAGAGAGAGGGACTGTTGAGGTGCAAAAATAGGGACCTCATGGCCTGCACCACGCACGGTGGCCAATACCAGCCCACCATGGTATGTCTCAACCCACCCTGCCACTTGACTCTTGTGGAACCACGCCCTCCACTCTTCTTGTACTTTCAACCCAAGCTTGTTTATGCTGTACCTTGTTGATGTCACTGGCACTCTCCCATCTGTGTCTCCACTGCAATTTCATTTTGTTTTTATACATCAATCTAGTGTGCTTCTTGTTTTGACTAATGATTAGGAACATTATTCTTTAGTAACCCAAGATTGTACGTGCAATAGGTGAGGAACTTGTGCGCATTCATGCTGTTTGAATTAAGTGTGAGTGAATGACTAAGTTGTGTATTTTACCTGTAGACCCATATGCGCATTCCAGCATTTAAGAGCTTCTGGATGATGGGTAGTACTGTGTCTGGTGCGTCATTCCATCGCTGTATGACTTGGCTGCAAATGCCATATCACAATGCTCTCAATTCTTATAGCAGTAAGTAAATTTAGATTAATGGAACCAAAATTCACCAACACGAGGAATTAAGGGAACATCATCGGTTTGTATATGGTATAGTATGATGATTGCAAGGTATAAAGAATAGAAGAAATTGAAGGGTAACAGACATTAAGTGAACAGTTCTTGATAAGTTCAAATTCTAATACCAATAATTTTAAGGATTTCGCTTTATGACCTAAATGTTCTGTCTCTTTCTTCACTATTTCAGAGGCAGCCTGATATAAATATCTACTTAGGGAAAGGGAATGCATGCATAAACACAAGGTATCCACTCTGTAGGAGTTGAAGCTATACCAACTAAAAGAGACACAATACAACTGTAGTAATGTTGGGGTCCTACATCTGACTGCGTTGTTTTTAACAGTTCATTATATGCTTTCGTTGTTTTCTGTGTTTTCTACCCTGCAACTGTTGGAATGATTGGGAATGGTGGGTGAAATACATGAAGTGTGTGTGTGTGACAGGGAGAGGTCTAGAATTCTGCTGCCATCCCTACGTTAAATTGTTAAGGACAGAGGAAGGTATGGTTCAATGATTTGACACATGCTCTCAATAAATGATTCAAAATTCTAGTTTCTCCTCCCCAGTCAAACAGTTCAAATTTAGTCTGTGAGTTACTAACAACTGTTCATCTCAAAAGAAAGAATACATACTAACTAATGATAATAAAATAATTATAATAGATAAAGAAATGTTATAAGTGATAATAGTTGAAAAATAGCATGTTGGTGCTATATAATAATGTATCTTAGCTTGAGAAGATAGTAGGTAGAGTATTGATCGTTTACCTGCATGAAGCATAGGGATAGGACAAGTTGGTGACATTGGCATGTAATGCCCTCTGGACATCTTTTCTGTTGAAATATTTCACAGCATAATCTGTTGTACATGGGTCATATCCTGATGCCAATGTATGCCAAAATTCCTGAAATTGAAGACACCATTAAAGAAGCAGCCTAATAACTTCTATGAATTAGTTATGCCAAACCATAACACAGTTCTTGCTTCCAGTAGCTGTAGAAACAAAACGTCTCAACATATACGTGCACAAACAGTTAATTACACACACATATATGTATATATATTGCTTACATGCAGCAGTGTTCGCGGACGAGGTGCAAACCGGAGTTTGGAGAATTTTGAAGCACGAGAAATGAGGCAGACTGGACTATAAATGCTGTAGATGTCAATCCCAGAATAAGCTTCTACGAATCCTTGGAAATGGTTTGAGCAATTACTGGCTCCAGTACTATTGCTACTGCTGCTTTCTTTAGCAAAACAATCCTTAATGTTGTGGTAGAGTTGGTCGGAGATTATTGCATGACTCCACGCATAATCCATAACACCAGATAAATCCGTTTCATCATTCATCGCAGCATTCCCAATCTGCTGGATTACAGATCACCGTTACTGCATTTTCTCCAAGTTAACGTATGTATATATAGTCGAGTTTTGACTTCAGACTACGGCTTAAACTTTCGGGTTAAATGATTTCTTGAAGCTTTAAATGCATATTGTTAAGCATTAAACACTCTTATTTGGGTCAATTCCGGAAAACTTATTTTTTATGATGCAAATACTAGTGCCTATCATTTTGTACAGGTCCCAAGCAAACTATCAAGTTCATGTGACATAAGGCTTAAGGGTAGACCCCTAAGGTATTGGCGGCCGTAGCACTTACCATGAAACCTTTGAGATTTATGTAAGAGTCTTTACTAGCCCTTTTGTTTCTATCATAGATGAGCTCAGCCAATTGGGGAACATAGTGACCTGAAACACTCGAGGGAAGGTCAAAAAAACTCTACACACCATTAACAATTTTTATTAAAAGAAGAATTGGGTAAGTTGTTACCAGCATAGCTCTCTCCTGCTATGTAAAAGTCATTTGATCTGAAGCTTGGGAACCTCTTGAACCAATTGATTAAGAAGGCATGAGAGTCCTCAGCCGTAACTCCGTCTCCAAGCTTTCTTAAATCTTGTGAATTGTTGGTGTATGAATAGCCCACACCCACAGGTGCCTCCAAAAATAACATATTTGCAACTGATCATCATATTACATCAGTAAATTAACATCATGCCTATGCTTCATGATTTTGGTGTATATATGAGCTTCTTTTTATTTTTATTTTACCTTTGTTCCAGGAGTATTTATTGAGTATAAGCTGGGTTCCATTACTCCTAACTAGGAAAGGACCAAGTTCTTGTGCTGCACCATAGGCAATTGAGGAGCATCCAGGTCCTGTAATTAGATAATTTTTAGTTTTAACATCAAACCCAGAAAAAAAGGACAAATGGGTATCCCATATTATTCCCATTAGACCTAAATATGTTGATTAATCATGTTCTACTAATATCTCAGTCAAAGCTTAGCGTAGTGACAGGACATGTTAAAGGCTATAAAACCAAGACGGACGCAAGTAGTTGGTGGGACATCTGTGTTTTTGGATCTATTGTCTGAAAAAGACAAATTGCACAGTGACACGTTATGATTATTGACCAAATGATTGACCCATTTGCACTGTGGTTGTGGTCCACATCTCCGTGACAGGCTGATGCAACCTGAGTGGCTTGAGGCCCACTTACGCCTTCTATATTGACAAAAGAGGATGGTGTTGGTGACAACTTGAGAAAAAGAACGTTAGGGGCAGTAGACTAGTGGTATTGGTACAAGCAGACGGAATGATGCTGTAGAAAGCCGTGATCCAAATGACAGCTGATCAAACGGTCCCTTTATGCTTCCAATATAAAACAAATTAATTTCAAAGAATTTATATCTTTATTATTTTGAATTATTAAAAATATTTTATAATATTAAAATAAAAAAATAAATTATCTATCAAATTATTTTAACACAAATTATTATATTACTAATTATTGCATGCATGATAAGTAATTTTAATAGTAATATGTAAAAATAATTTTATCAAAAATTTATTTTATATTATAAGATATTTTTTGCAATATAGAGATATTTTTAAGAAAGAATAAAACCAATAAGATAAATTGTATCTTTTACTCTTCCATCAAATTAAGTATTAAAAGGGAAAGCCTCAACAATCAATATGTTTTAAAATTATACAGATAGATATCATGAAATCACAATTTTTTTATATTTTAAAAAATGAATCGAAAGTTAAACTGGTAAGATAAAAGGTTTAAGATTTAAAAGATTGTATTAAACCATCGTAAAATTGATTAAAGATTGAATAAAATTTAAAAAATTTAAATATAATTGAAAGAGATCTTTCTTATTAATCGAAAATTTTGAAGTTTTATTTAAAAAAGATTGCTAAAAAAAATTAATTGATTTGTTTAAATTTATAATAATTTATTAATTTACAATCAATAAAAATTATTAAAATAAATTAAACAAAAAATTAAAAACTGAATCAAAATATCAAAAAGTTCAAAAATTTTATTATTAAACGGCCGAGTTCATTACTATGCTAATTGCTACACCATATTGTCACAGTTCATCCATCTTACCATACCAATGTTTTGACCAGTCATTGATTTGAACTCATTACCTAATCAGACGAAAAGTCAGGTATTATATTACAGACGAATGTTGTACTGTGATTTCAAGTTTTAATTTATTGGTTTCATTTCTCAAAATATTGAATCGAGAAAAGAGAGTCTGCTCTGATTTAGTCTGTACTTTGGGATAATGGCGCAGGCCCCTAGGTTTTACTACTGCAGAATTTTCTGAAACTGAAGAATGAAGAACATTGTGATGTTCACACATATTGAGAGAGAGAGAGAGAGAGAGGAGTACCTCCATTGAGCCAAAGCACAAGAGGTTTTTGGGAGACAATACCATCTTGAGCTTCAAAAAACCAGTAGAACAAAGCCTTGTGGTCCTGGGGTCTGAACTTAACGTACCCTGCGAAATGTCGAAACTTCACGGGCGGTTGTCCTGGCAGCTCAGTCACTCTATCCGCCTCTTGCCACCTTGCTTCATCGGATGATTCTTTGTAGTTATCTCCTGCGACCACCACAAAGTTTGTACTAGCAACTACACCACACCACACCAACACAACTACTACCTGCCTACACCAGTCGTTAGTCATATTTTGACCTTAGGAAACACTGACACTACTTTACTGAGAAACCCCACTTGGAGAATAGCTCACTTGTAGTGCTAGTTACTCAGTCTGTCAGTAGTGAAGCAGTAAACTAGCAGAGTTAGGAAGAAGAAGAAGGAGAAGAAAGATAACAGAATTTGTAAAAGCCAGGTAGTTCTTTCACATTTTGAAGTGTGTAGAAAAAGGTGGGGACCAAGAACGTGGAAATTGTCAAAAGAGTAGAATAAGTAATTATATCATATCAACGTTCTTTTTTACTTTTACTTAAAAATTTCACAATAATGAATTAAAAGTATATAATAATAAAGACCTCTCTAAATCTCGAAGAGTATGACGATATAATATATACTTAATGATGTAAATAATAATATAACGTTCTATTTTGGAAAACTTTAACAGCAGATGGAGACAGGACTACTGGCACAACTTCTGAATGTTTGTGGCTTTTCAGGACAAATGTGTCGGTAAACATCTGAAAGTTTATGTTTTGCTGCTGCGGTTGGAATACAGCATTTTTACTAACTCTCATCTAAAAATGTAGAAACTGTTCTTGATTCTTGTAATTCTGAGACTCTGCTTCTGTTTCACTGAGATGTTCTGCAGGTCACATCTTTCTTTTACACTCTGATTCTGATAGATGTGTTGAAATGAACAGCTTTTGGAAGTAAGTTCTTACCTTGTACAGCTCGTGTTGAGATAAGACCCAAAAACAGGAAGTTCACATTTGGGATAGAAGATTCAGACTGAGAGGTAGGCAAATTTCCACGTTTCCGCTTCGGATGTCTTCTTTTCAGACTGCATATGCGTTCGTTTCTAAATGATTACTTTGAATGTATTCCAGAAGCTTTGAACGGAAAGAGATGGGCATCATCAATAATGCAAGACGTACACATTATACTCCTCTGTAGCTTCTCCTGTAACAGCATCAAACTTGTAATGAGTGAGCTACCTACTTGGTAGGATTAACTTAACCGTATTCTTAAAATTAAGCAACTCAATATATATTGAAATAATTCAAATGATAAAATATACATATAATATAAAATATATGGCAATTCTCAACCTGTTCAAATACTAAATAAATATCCAAAATTTTATAATTAGTAATGATTAATCCTAATTTTATTTTAAGATTGCTATTTATGTTTTACCTCTTTATTAACTAAATTGATTAGGTTAGACTTAACCTAATAGGCTTAAATTCACTGATCTATCAACTCATCATAACTAAATGGAAATGTGATTGATGCCAAAAATCAGCACATAATACCTGATCCCTTAATCTAATATAGTACTCAGGTAGTATTCTACTACTTAGCTATCGATATAAGATATTTTTAAGACTTAGGATAATTCGATATCACTCCGATATCTAGTTATCGACACAGAATATTTTCAAGATCCAAAATGCTCTATTACTTGCTTCACAAAAGGTACCTAACTATAACTCGATCTCATATCAACAACTTATTGATTTATGACTATTAAATATAGTTTATCTTAGGTGAGCCACAAATTTACAATTTTGCCAGCGTATTTCAAACCACTATAAATCAATCTCTATCTAATTTCATAAACATTATTTATCTTATCTTAATATTTTTAGTTATAGACATGCAAAACTTTAAAATTTAATCATCATATTTTCTTTGAATTATCAGGTGATACATATATATCATAATGCATAAAAATATTATAAACACGGAATATTTTGTACTTTGATCATTATTGATTTAATAGATAAAAAATTCATATATTCCGAAAATCTACATATGCAATTATTAATCATTAATTTAATTAATTACTAGCTCAAAGTATAATTCACCATAAATAATTTATTAAAATCAAAATTTAAAATTTTATAAGTCGTACACTATTTATTATAAGAGTACGGTTTAAAGTTATCCTAATCTGATTTTCTAACTCAACTAATTAATTAATCAAATCTACTCTTCTAATATGTCCTTTGGACCTATAAATCTACAAAATTCTATTAGAATTTATTTAGGAAAAAATTTCACACTTGATAATTCAAAATTACTACCATTTTACCACTTTATTCTTAATTGGTAAAATATCTTTACTTTATCTTATCATTATAATTACTAACATACCCTTAGCTATTAAAATTCCTATTATACCTATACATATATACTCCTCTCTTTTTACTTTTATGGGCTGGGTTGGGTTTTTTGTGGGCTTTAAATACCCTCAGTGAAACCCAAGTTCATGGCCATCTATAACCCAAACTCTTTTTGCGAAGCTTGTACATAGAACCGTGCTTTACCCACCATCTTGAGCTCAATTCTGGTCCCAACATGAAAGGATGATCGATCATCCTCACCAAACCAAAGCTACGATTTGGATCGCATTTGGACTAAGGACGCTGATAATATCATGCCAGTGTATCTTTAAATGGCGGAGCCGTTCGTTTTCAATATAAAGGAGGTTCATGTCCATGGTTTTCCCAAAACTTTCTTCTCCGGTCACCAGAAAGAGACAGGAGAAGGCAAGAGAAGGAGAGAATGGTGAATTGGTTAGTAAAGACTGAGACTTTAGCCGTGGTTGATAACTTTGGAAGCTTTGGGGGTGTTTAAACCCATAGGTATGGTTACTTCGGCTGTCTTTGCCTTTGCCTTTTCCAACCCTTTTGTGTCCTTGTACCATTTGTCCACTGCTTTTACAGCTACAAGGAATCGCAATCACTATGTCTTACTAAAACTATAGAATAGTTTTAAAACAACTGAAATTATTATAATTATACATTTTAAAATTATATCATACATGACAAAGTATATAAAAATAATATTTAAAAGTAGTCCTAAAATCTCTCCCACAATATCTCCTTATTGATTACATTTACACTTAAGAAGTACACATACATGCTAAAAATATATTCAATCTAAATATTATTTCCTTATACTCCCCCTCAAGTTGAACTGTGAAGGTTACGAATGTCTAACTTGCGCCTAAGATACGTAAACTAATTGAAAAATCGAAAGAAGTTAATTATTTGGCAAATTATCCGCAAATTTCTTTATCATCACTAAAATATAAAACAAGCTAAACCGAAATAATAAAAACACCAGAAATTTGGTAACGTAGTTCGACACATTTTGCTTACGTTTGCGGGGCTCTCACTCAGCTTAATAACTTTCACTAAAGTACAATAGATTTACCCAAGGCTTTACTGAGCTGACACCACTCAACCCTTGACACTATCCCTCAACCTCACTTCCCGTGAAAGAATTTCATGCCCAATAACACGATCGACTCGTGTTAACCTCAACAGAGGATTTTCTCAATCAACCCAATAGTACGACCACCTCGTACTAACCTCAACAGAGGATTTTCTCAACAGTATCAAATAATAAAGATAATTAAATGAACAACTCAAGTGATTAAAATAATAAAAACAAAAACTAAATACACTTGAGATAGATAAGAGCAACTTCCCAATGAGTTCTGCTCAACTGAAATAAATCTGGAAGTTGTCACAATAACAATCAATCTAACTTCAATTGCTTCAGTTAAACCATATAGAAGAATAGATAATAGATGAAGATCCACGATGTTTTTCTCACAAAAACATGTGCACAATCCCAGATAAACAGATCAGGAAAAATTAACGCACTAGCCCACAATATTTGCAATCCCCCAAAGACATATATATGAGGCTGTGTTTTTCAATAGCAATTAACCCACGCAGTACCGTCGTTGTTGCACCTTCACATAAGATTAACTCTGTTGCTTCACTTATCAATAATATTTCACAAAGAAGTAACCCCACAGCAACCCACTCACAAAACAAATTCCTTCTTCTCCTGTATATTCTTCAATCTTCAATTTACGCCCCCTAGAAGCAAAGCAAGCCTACCATCATAGTTTCATTAGTGAAATTGAAAAAAAAATCGTGTGGACGGTAATCCATCAATGTTCAAGGCACATAGACTTTATCTATATATTTTCCAGAAATAAAGTGAGGCCCATTATACCGTAGATCAAAACCACAGTGAATCCAAATCTGCCATTAATAAAGATATCCACGATCCTAACCACAAAAACAAAATCCCCTTATCTTTTTATCCACACAATCCACGCAGACTGCTCTTTATATATGCTCAAAGTGAGACACAATATTCAGCTCATACAAATACCAAGTGCGCAGTATACCAAGAGCAACACAAAAAGAAAATTGCGCAGCCCACTCTAGGTTTTTTTTCAACTTCCGTAATCTCATCGACTTTTTCCAAAACTAGGAGATATGCACGTATATGGATGTATTTCAAAGATTCCACTGAAAATAGAATGTGCATCTTATATGTCCAATTTAAAATGTCAAAACTAAATAAGGAATATATAAAATATATTCTAACACTCTCCATGTTTATGGTTTAATGAGGCTACATATATAGGGGAGTGTCCTTTTATTTCTTGTAATTCTTGATGTAATCACTTGAGATAATTTGTTATCTTTGTTATCATTCGTTGTTTCAAAATCCTCCGTTGAGATTAACATGAAGATGTTATGCTATTGAGTGTGAGATAACTTTCAAGAGTGTAAGTACTAGTGTATAGAGTCAAGGAGTGAGTGATATCGGCTCCGTAATAACCTTGTATAAGCCTATTGTACTATAGTGAAAGTTGATTAATCTGAGTGAGAGCTCTGCAGACGTAAGCCGTGCATGCTAAACTACGTTAACAAATTTCATGTATTGATTTATTTGTTGCGTATTAAGGTTTTTTTTAACTTATGATTAAATTTTGGAAAAATTGTAGTTACTAATCTAATTACTTTTAAATAAGCAACCGTCAGTTTTAATTTGAAGCAATTGCGACAAAACAAGAATTTTGTGAAACTTTGACCTTCGATTTTTCACTTCCGATATGTTGTTGGAATATGAAACATTGAGTTTGCTATGTTATGATTAATATTTCATAAATAATTGATTGATCTGTTTATGTATTTATAAAGAGAGAAGATGCTAATAAGTTGTATGTCTTCTTTCACATGGTTTTAGTATATGATGAAGCAGCAGAACATTAATTGTTGTCATTATATGTTACATTTGCACCAAGAGTTAAGGCAAAAAACGTGTTCCAAATTGTCGGCCACCTTCTTCAATGGAGGATGTTTTATATGAGAAAGAAGGAAAAAGAAAAAAACTTATATAGCCTTTACTTTATGAAGCTCCTTGGAAGGCAGCTTTGAGTTTACATTAGGTATCCATCAATCAATCATACAACATTACCAAATTACTTACTAATCATGAACATACAACGATAAAAAATGAACCTACAGCTCTAGAATTTCATCAACCCATCAGTCCTTCATGCATATCTCTTACAGTTCTTATGCAAAGATTAGGCCTTGTTTGGATGATAGCTGATAAGCTAATAATCAGCTGATTGACCAACATTAGCGGTTTGACTTTGTCAAACAGCCATTAAATTTGTTTGGTAAGTGGCTGGTTGGGTTAGCTGATTGAACCCAACCAGCCAAAAATGAAAAGCTGCTCAGTAGCAGCGTTTGGGGTAATCAGCTGATTACGCCAAACTCAAATATCAAATTTGGCCTTACGTCTTAATCACTCTCGCTTTTGGGCTCGTTTTCTCGTTTTGCAATTTCTTAGTTTCAGGCTTTCAGTGCTCAGATCCTGGATCATTTACCGTAATCAAAGCTTCTTCGGTAGTTTGATCAACACAAATCATGGCGGTAGCTGCTAGAGTTCCTCAGCTTACTTGCTTCTCTTCAATCCGCAACAGCAAACGGCCTTCTTCTTCTCAACCCACCTCTTGACGAGAAAAATTGGAATGAAACAAAAGAAAATCAATATTATAGAATGTTTTCATTGTTGTTGATGTGTTCTCTCACATGGGTTTGGTGCTAACAGTCATGGA
>JANZLC010000003.1:6084033-6106661 GCA_026413385.1 Erythroxylum gracilipes
TAGATTCAAAAAGGGGATTAAATAGAGGTTAGGGTTTGTGTTGGAAATGAAGGAAGAAAGAAGAGAAAGATGAAACCCAATTGATTTTGGGATTTCTAAGTTAGGGTTTTGGTTTTTCTAGCCTAAATGGGCTATGGGTAGGTTAGGTTTAAATTCAATTTTAGCTTTGCTTTGATTCTTGAATTTAATGAACTTTCTTTTGAATGTATTCATTAAATGAAAATTGGTTTAATTGAAGGGAATCAAGGAAGCCATACTTCAGAGAGAGAGGAAGGGCAATCTTGAGCTTGGATTTTTCAACAATTTAGGTGGGTAATATTTTTATAGTTGTTGTGTGATGGGCAAATGCACTATATGTGTGTATTTGTTTAAATTACGTAAATGTTGAATTGTGGTGAATATTTGAAAATGTATGATGAAATATGATATGTTTTCTTTGAAATAAATGAAAAGTATGAAGATATGAGAATTTGATAAAATGAAAGAAGCATAAGATTGCAATTTTGCGATTGACTAATTTGAGCATAGATTTGTTGTGATTGGGCAAGAGAGAAACCCGTTTCGTTAGTCACGTGCACTTTGACTTATAGCCTTTTCCCGACTGCCCGCTTGAGACCACGAGATCCTGAGAAATCGGACTCTTTTTATTCACGGTATAAACCGTTTTGTTCCACGGAATCTCTCTAGCCATTTGTTGTGCATTTTCATTATGACTTTGTTGAGTATGATGCATAATAAAGTGCTATAATTGATAGAAGATTTCATGATATGCTCTATGTGATAAATTTTGGTTAATTATGAATTACGTAATGAATTTGCGAATGAATTGGACTGTTTGATACATATGTATTTATGCTTATTGTATGGCTCATTACCGATGGCTATAAACGTGTTAGCTATTGAGCCGAGTTGCTCACCCCACTTTCCCTCAGGTGCAAATCAAGACAAACGTTGAACCTTGCAAGGCATCGGAAAAACTCCAAGATATTAGATACTTTTGTACTAAGTTAGTGACTAGCCTTTTTGGATAGCTTTACAAGCATATCAAACATTGAGCATCTCATGTATTTTGTATCTTGTGCTTAGTTCATGATGGACATGTTGATATGTAATTAAAGCTATGTATGAACATTCATCTTGATTGGAAATGAGAATGAGAATTCAAGTATTCTCCTTTTGTGTGTGATTGTGTTGCTTTATTGATAGTGTATGAGATTGTGTATGACTTTTGTGAAAGAGGAATGCGCATGCGCATATACTTCCTTGTTGAGATTGCTATTGGGTATTTGTTTTGGAATAGCATGTTGGTGATTTGAATTGTGTATGAGATGAATTGGTTGAGATGAAGCTCAATAGTACCGAAGAGTACTTGGTAGTGGGTGAATATGAAGGGAATTGGGATAGGTGTAGGAATGGTGTTCAGAAAAATTCAATGGAAAAACTGTATTGATCTAGTTGGAATTAGCCAAAGTTGTCTTAATAAAAGTTGTAGCTTATATTTCCAGCTTTCTAGCGCTATAAAGTATGATATTTTTAGATATCAGGGTTGAAAGTTATGATCGATTGAAGTCTTGATGTTGTTTATGATGAATTTTCGGGACAGTCATTTTGGTTGAAATTTTAACCCTCATAAAGTTAGAAATTGTTCTTAGGGTCTTCATGAAAGTTGTATTTTGTCTTTTTATCTTTTCATTGATATAAAGTATGACATTTTTGGATAAAGGAGTAGAAAGATATGATTTTTAGAAGTTATGATGCTGTTCAGAATGAGCTTCTCGACCAGTTACTTTTGCGTGGACTTTTGACCCCTTTAGAGACCGAAATTGTTTTTAAGTTCTGCATGAAAGTTGTAGAGCTTTCTTTTAGCTTTCCATTGATACCAAATTTGCAAATTTGGAGTTTTGGGTCAAAAGTTATGAATTTTAGAAGTTAGAAAGTCGGTATAGGAGGTGCAGCGCTCGCGTGTGCCCCTCAAGAGGTGCTCGCCCGCAAGCGCTAGTGCCCGCGCGTGCGCGGCCAATTTTCAATTTTTCCTCCTCGATCTGACCTCTTTCCACTCTTTTGGTCATAACTTTTTCGTCCGACCTTCGATTGACCTAATTTTTGAAGCTTTGGATTCCTAAGACATTCCTCTACGTCTTCATAAAAATTAGTAGCTTTTGATATTAAATTGAAAAAGATGGATTGAATCAAATTGAGAGGATTGGTTAAAAGAGTATGAGTTGGATATTTTTCTGAACATGCTTCAGTATTTTGGCGACATCTTGATCTGTAGAGCTCCGATTGAGTTGATTTTTATTTCAAATTAATTAAACTAGAGACATGGAGCTATAACTCATCTGAAGGAATCAATTTTCAATTTGGGCCCTAAGACTTTCAATTCTGAAGTAAAGTTGGGTATAGTATTCAGTCTTGGTTTATTTTTAGCCCGACAGTGTTTTGGCCATAACTTCTTTATTTCTAAACCAAATTGAGCATTTTTGGTGTCGTTAGAATCGTAAGACAATGGGAAACAAATGTTCTGAAGAAGCCGGTCTGAAATTCCAAATGGAGTTTCCCCAATTATGCTAAATAAGTTATAAGTAATGAGTCCTCCGTGCTTTTATGATTCCGAATGTTGAACTTCGAAAACGGGGTCCAACATATTGGCCGTGACTCGCCACTTACTGTTGAGCTTTGGGGCATCTATTCGGGACTCACTCTGACCTGGAATAGGGGATATCGATGCATCATCGTCGAAGCAGACTCTCTGGAGGTAATCAACATCCTCTCCTTTTCTGATACAGTTTTCCCTGATGAGCCTTTGTTATTGGCAGGTACCAGGAGGTTACTCGACCGGGATTGGGAAGTAATTTTCAGCACATCCACCGTGAGGGGAACCAATGTGCTGATAGTCTGGCAGGCCTCGCCGTCACCGTTACCCTGGGGCTACATATCCTTCAGGATCCTCCCCTGTTGCTACGGGAGCTCCTCCATAGAGATCAGCATGGAATGCTGTCTCGCCGCCTTGGTGCTAGCTAGCTTGTTTTGTGCTTGTATTCTTCCTTTATAATAAAAAAAAAGAGTCCACTGCAACGTTGAATTTAATCAACAATAAAATATATTCTACTACTCTTTGGTTGCCACACACATATATCCACTACACCGTAAATCTCACCCAAGACACGTTATTCAGCTTCTTGTTTCATATACACCGCAAGCAGTATTTTTGCTCATGGACACAACACAAGACTCCTACTATGAATCAAAGATGTGGGCAATATCTACCTTAGAGATTCACGACTCAATTAATTCTTACACCACGCAATTTGCAATTTGCAATTTATCAAAACTCAACAGCAATCCTTCACATGATAAGAATCCCACTTAAAATAAAATTTTATCACAACTGAATCATTATCCAAATATTTTTTAAATCTAAGTCAATATTCAACTAATATCTTATATGTCTAATTAATAAATAATGCCAAAACATATATCCTCCCACTAATGCTTTCCCAATGCCTTCGTGCAAATATTAGCCAACTGGTCACGAGAATGAACAAATGCAGTGACAATGTGACAACTTGTATCTAATCTCGCACATAATAATAATCAACTTTTATATGCTTCGTTCACTCGTGAAATACATGATTTGAAGCAATATAAAGAGTTGTTTGATTGTCGCAATAAATTCATATGAGTTGCGAGTG
This sequence comes from Erythroxylum gracilipes, assembly GCA_026413385.1. NCBI lineage: Eukaryota > Viridiplantae > Streptophyta > Magnoliopsida > Malpighiales > Erythroxylaceae > Erythroxylum > Erythroxylum gracilipes. The sequence continues at coordinate 6,087,726 of JANZLC010000003.1, forward strand.
ATCTACTCCCAAAGGGTGTAGAATTGACTTGAGCCATATGAGTTCATAATTAGCAGTAGCGATAGAGCCATATTCTGCTTCCGGGGAAGAACGCAAAAACAATCTGTCACTTTTTAATCTTCCACGAAACAGGCGAATCCCCCAACATGAGAAGTACCCAGTCAAAGAATGATGACTCAATGGACAGCTGACGTAATCAAAATCACAATAAACGTATAGTTGTAAATCATTGTTCGCTTGTAGCGAAATGCCCCGTCCTAGATTTCCTTTCAAGTAGCACACCGCACGAAGCATTATATCCCAATGGTCTACTTGTGGCGTCTGTATGAATTATGCAAGAATATGCACGCAATAGCTAAGCTATGGTCATGTAATAGTTAAGTATATAAGTCGCCCAATTAATCTACGATACTTTTTAAGTTTTTCAAGTAGTTTCATGTTCCCGATAGCCAATTTGTGATTATGCTCAGTAGGAAAACGTGTTTAATACCCAATAGTCTAGCTTCCGAAATAATATCAAGCGCATATTTTCGTTAACAAAGATACAACCCCTGAGAACTACGAGCAACATCAATTCCAAGAAAATACTTTATGAGTTAAAGATCCTTCGTATGAAAACAACCACTAAGGTAGGACTTCAAGTTACCAATGGCTTTATTGTTGTTCCTTATAATTATCAAATCATCCACATATACAAGAACACGCAAAGTAATTACATCTTTATGATAAGTGAAAAGTGAGTAATCAGCATAAGATTATGTGCACCTATATATTTGAAAAGTATTACCTAATTTTAAGAGCCACTTATGCAGTGCTTGGCGTAGCCCATACAAAGACTTATGCAATCGACATACCTTCCGAGGATGAGAAGCTGCAAAACTTGGTGGAAGCTTTATTTAGACTTTCTCTTCCAAATTTTCATGTAAAAATACATTGTGCACATCTATTTAATGTAATTCCTAATTTTTAGCCATAACAATAGCTAAAAAGGTTCTTGAAGTGACCATTTTCACGACAGGAGCAAACGTCTCATTATAATTGATTCTTTCAACTTGATTATTTCCCTGAATTACCAAGTGCGTCTTGAATCGCTCTATGGTTGCTTTGAGTTGAACTTGATTTTATGTACCCATTTGCATCAAGTGACCTTCTTTCTTGGTGGCAACGTGTCAATGGTCCATTTTCTGTTCTTTGCTAGAGCATCTCTCTCTTTGGTCATAACTTCCAGCCACTTTGGATCATGAACGACCTCAGCATATCGAGTGGGTTTAATTTTTGCTATAATTGTTGCAAGAAAATTCTTGTATTGTGCAGAAAAATTATCAGATGTTACATAATAAGCGACACGAAAAGGTGTAACTAAGGATACCAATAGTATAGTGCAGATGAATCGGGGGATCTGAATCAAGGACTGTGCTGCAAGCATAATCACATAATCAAGTGGATAGTTGATGAACTCAGTGCCCTCTTCCTAACTGTTCTCCCCCTAAATCTAAATACATTGTACCCCTACTTCTGATTGGCATGATGAGCAAGTTGTCACATTTCATTGTCATATTGTGCTGGCTTATCACCGTGACTAGTATCATGGAAACACTCAGAAGTGGGTCACGAGTGAGGAATGACAACATTAGATGTTACACCTCATAAGGTAAACACACTTAAGATGGGGTGAATTATGTGTGACTTGAAAATTTTTGTAAGCTACTTTCATTTCGTATAAAAGATAAGTGCTAGTAAAGTTTAAAACAAGAGTCTGTCAGATGATAGAAGCTTGTTAAACGACAGAAATTTGTTAGACAATAAGAGCCTGTTAAACTATAGGAGCGTGTTAAATGATAGAAGCTTATTAAATGATAAGTCTTGTTAAAACAATTTAAAAGAGCTTGTTAGAATTGAAAGAAACCTCTTCTAAGTAGAAAACAACTATAACATGGAAAATTAAAGGTTGAGGAGAGATAGAATGACGCAGTCAATTTATACTGGTTCGACTTATAACGAAGCCTACGTTCAATCCTCAAGTATCTAACTTAAGTATTTCACTATAAAAACCAAATAGTAATTTGATGAGCATCTTCAAGCTCAAAAATATATATTTTTCAAAGTTCTTCAACGTTCCACATGTAGACATTTTTTTCAACTAACCGTTGCTTAATCTTTGATATTATCTCTGTTGAAATTTTTGATATTCAGACGTTCTGTCAAGACTTCCGGAGCTGATTATTCGAATTAGTAAGATCCCTCCACATGTCATGAAACCATTTCTAAAAATGTAAGTTTATAAGGAAAGTTCCTGCAAGAAAGAAAGTAATTATTTCATGATTTTATTTTTTTTAAAAAATTATATCGTTGCCTATATAAGGAAATAAATTCAGTTTGAATTTTTAAATAATATAAAGTTATTACCAAAATCATTAAATATAACTCTTTAACAATCTTCTCTTTTTTTATGATGACAAACAATAATAGATATATTTTCAAAATTCAAATAATAATAAAAGATTTTGAAAAGTGCTCGTAAACTTTATTCGCAGTTATAATTAGAAGAGCCTAACTTTTAAAAACATTTCAGCATAATATAGCAACAGTAACAAATATATCATCAAGGCAATACTGAAATTATATCATAAATGCAAAGTAAATATATCATCACTTTCTAGCACGATCACCAAATTTAGCTTGGTCACGATTCTTACGATGAGCATAACGTAAACACCCGAAAATACGGATATTAGCATAGGACAGTGGTTTTCCAAAAAGCATTTATAAGGTGTTTCTCTATTTTGTAACATCGTTAGTGTACGATTAATAAGATATCCAATTGTTAATATATATTCTCCACAAAAGTTAATAGGAAGATTAGCTTAAAAACGTAATACACACCCCACATTCAATATGCGACTACGCTCGACTATTCCATTTTGTTATGGAGTGCAAACACTTGAAATTTAAAAAAGGATTTTACTTTGGGGCAAAGAATTCTTTCTAAGGGTAGACATTTCATGCCATTGTCACTTCTTAAGCATATCAAACAATTTAACCATCACTCATTTTTTTAAAAATCATCACACAATTTTTATTATTATCATTATTATCCAATAACGATTATCAATTCACTTCAATTATTGAACCAAATTGAGCAATTACATGTTCTATGAATTTAGTTATATTTTAATAATTTATAATATGAGTTTAAATGTATAAACATGTAAGAAATAACCTTTTATTGATCACTAACAAAACTCCATGCATTTCACTTATATTTAGATTTTCACCAAGATGCTTTAAGTACCAATCGTAACATTCCACTGTCATAGAGTACATATCGAAACATCCTAAGGATATTTCAGTACATGACCTATAATAATAATAGGATGTTAGAGCAGTCACTGCTATCGCTTGATGCTTAATTAGTAGAAGTGTTATAGCTAACATTTTCTAGCACACTCTCTTCCAAATTTTCAGATTTTTGTAACTTTCTACATTTTACATCTAGCACATCTTGTGCCTAGATCATTTTTTCTGCTTCATTTCCTCTTCATCCTCAACTCCATTTCAACTCAATATGATTCACAAACAAATCATGATTTATATTTGATTATTAACCCAAAAATAGAACAAATACATGCACCAATTTATCATCAATTTTTTGCACTCATCCAACATCATTATAATGGTCATTCTACCTCAAAATCATATCTATAATAATTTATGGATCATTAATCATCATATATATATATATATAAAGCAAGACATTTATATAAACTTTTCGTCACACATACATAAAAATTGCATAATCAAGTCATCAATCTTAATTTACTCGTCATTCTAACTTCATTTAACCATACTCATGATAGTTAAAGCATAATTTAGCTTCAAACTTGAATTTAGTATAAAAATTCAATTATATTAAATTAAATTCATTAACTTTAAATTAGACCAAATCGAAATCGAACTTTACTGCCGTGCCTAATTGGAAGGATATTCATCGACCCTCCGTGTACTGCAACGGGAAGGAACGTGGAAACTGCAGTCCAACTGAAGTTAACCTTTACACTCAGTCCTACACTTGATAGATCTAACCATTTACAAGAGTACAGCTCAAGCACAGATGGTCCAGTCCTCTCAATAGGCATCTCATCTGCCAAGAACAGGCCAGACTTACAGAAAGCGGAAGGAAAGATCCCAAGGAAAGAGGATGGCAAAGGACTGAAAGAGGCGTGCTGTTTCTTTTCGTTTCATATTGTCTTAGGAAAGGAAAAAACATCTTTACCTTTCTCGAAACAAACACGCGCAATAATTAATATAAAGTTTCAACAATTTTGAGGACTTTGCGTATGGTACAAACTTCTCAAACATCTGTTGGTTCTCATCCGTCACAACCAACCTCGTATTAGTCAATCTTAGGCTTCAAACCTATCAACGACGTTGATTTAAGGATGCTACAAGTCTATCAACCACATTAATTTAAGGATGGCTGTCGATGTTTCAAACCTCTAAAACGTCATTCGTTTAAAACTTCCGTGCATTTTGAATCTCAACATTTATAAAAGAATACAAATAAGACTTAACATTTTGAAGTGTTTAAATTGAATCTTTAACGTTTTCAAAACATTCCAAATATAACCTAATTAAGTGGATGAAAATTTTAATAATGTTAATTTCTCATTAGTTAAATATGTCATCGGACAAGTGAGCCCTATTATGTGAAATATGTAATTGTGGGTTCTGCTTATCCCACTTGTTACGTGACAAATGAGATCTATTGTAGGAAATGTATAATTGTGGATTCCATTATCACATGATAGTATAACTTGCTTTTATTCAAAAAATATATGCTGAAATGATATTTAACTGGCCTCTTAGGAGATGGTCGAGTTGGTGGAATAGAGGAATATAAGATCAAAAGGTCCTGTGTTCAAATCCTCATACTTACGCTCTTTCGATCCAGCCAGTTGTACAGGGCTTGCCTAGTGCGGGGTAGCTGATTGACGTAATTTTCAAGCTATTTCGTAAATCTGGAAATTTACTTAGTACGCATTCAAAGAATAGCAGCTGCGTATTCCTCCATTTAAAAAAAAGATTTTTAATTAACGGAGAGTTAACTTCGTCAAATTTTCTGTCTATTTAAAGTTTGTTCTAAGCATTTTGAAAATTTTATGGTTCAATTTAAACGTTTGAAAATATTAAGATTCAAGTTGTAATTTGTTATATATGTTGTACTTTTGGTAAACCTTTAATGATATCTATACTTCAATTTTAACATTTAATGGGTTTAAGCCTCCTCGAGTTGGTAGAGTAGGGAGCATGGAGGTAAAAGATTCTGTATTCGAATCTCCATATTTACGCTCTCTCGATCGAGCCTGTTGTATAAGGCTTGTCTAATACGGAATACCCGATTGGTGTGATCTGTAGGCTACTAGATCAATTTAAAGGTTTACTTAGCACGCATCTAAAAAAATAGCAGTTATGTTTCCTTCGTTTACAAAAACGCTTAATTTTTTAATAATTCAAAAATAAATAATATTTTTTTTATCATATATGATTACACGCTAATAACACTATACTTATTTATATATTTGTTTGATATAATTTTTAATTTTAATGAATATTATATATTTTATTTAATATTATAAGCAAAAATAAAAACCGTGTGCTCGATGTGCATGAAACTTCCAGATGCTTAGGCTTAGCGCGGTTGGATAAAATATTTGAGACCTGTCTGGTTTTGTCGTAGGTAGTTCTACGCGCAAAACATGGGAGTCTTGTCTTGTCGTCATAGGTAGTTCAGCACATCTGAATATAAAAATCAAAGTCGTTAAACAAACCTACATACCATTACCCAATGCCCAATTGTCTCATCATAAAACCTATATTATGGAAAAACGTGAAGTTATCAAATTTTACACATCATTTTAATTTTTATTAAATTATTTTAATAAAATTTATTATGTGACTGATCCTAATACTAATTTTTGTTAAAACAAGTACGAGATAATTTTCAAATTTTTTATATTTAATATTTTCGTAATAAATTTTAAGTGAATTTGTGAACTTTTTAAGTAATGTTATTAAACCGATAAGATAATAGATTTAAAGTTTAAAAGGTTTAATCAATATTAAACTATCAAAAAAGATTAAAAATTTAATAATTTAAAATATTATCAAAAAAGATTATCTTTAAAGAATTTATATTTTAATTAAAAATTATTAAATAAGTATTAATTGATTTATAGAAAATTTTTAATATTATAAAAAAGATTGTTTTTGAAGAATTTAAATTTTAATTTCAAAATTATTAAATAAATATTAATTAATTTATAGAAAATTTTTAATTTAAAAATTAACTACTTAATTAATCAATTATTAATAATAATTTTTTTAACTAAAAGAAAAATTAAAATTATATTAAAAAATTAAATGATTTAAAATTTTTACCGATAAAAATAAATGGATGGGGTGTGTATTTCCACGTGTCAAACACGTGGATGAGCCAAATGATCGTTAACCGTACCAAAACTCACAAAAAGTCAATATGCTCTTACGAAGTTTCATTCTTCTTTTGTATAATCCCAGGAATGATGTGTATATTACCCCTAAAACCAATGTAAATAGTTTCGGCGTAGGTTATCTGCTGCCACCCACCTCTCATCCTCCCCTTAAAAGTCTCCTTAAAGTGTCATACTTACTTATATTAGCAGCTCTGTGTCAATTATGGAGGCTCCATCAGCATTCATCCATGTCCAAGATCAAGTGAAAGTTACCAGTTTAAGGTGTCTATCTGACGACCTATACGTCAGAGTCAAAAAATAGCATTGCTGATCCAACTCACACGTTAAAGAAGATGAATGCAGAGGCCAAGACAGCTTTAAGTTTTCAGCTCACCAAATCACACCCGTTGGGAAAAGACTGCACGCCAAGAAAGCACCATGCACTTCTGTTTCCTTCCCATATAACTCATCACCACTAATCACAATTTTCATAGTATAATCATCCCTCCAAGTCCAGCAACATGATTGATTCTATCACCAATGTTACTTCATTTTTCTCCTACTCCTCGCATCATCTGGATGGAAACCTCCTTTCTCGGCGCTTCTTCTTCTTGAGGGACGTTCATATTTTGGAATTTTTACTTGCTTCTGTTGTGTTCGTAGTGATTCATTCTCTAAGGCAGGAAAAGAGACATGGTCTACCTGTATGGCCAGTTCTCGGGATGATGCCTTCCATGATGGCCGGAGTCCGTACCAACACCTACGAGTGGATTACCAACGTGCTTCGCCGTCAAAATGGTACTTTTAGATTCAGAGGTCCATGTTTTAGTAGTCTCAATTGTGTGGTGACTGCGGATCCCAGAAATGTAGAGTATCTTCTCAAAACCAAGTTCTCTAATTTCCCTAAAGGCCAGTACTTCCACGACACGGTTCGTGATCTTCTAGGTGACGGGATATTTAGTGCAGATGATGAGATATGGCAAAGGCAAAGGAAGACTGCAAGCATTGAGTTTCATTCGACCAAGTTAAGGAAATTAATCACAGAGTCATTGTTTGAACTTGTCCATGCGAGGCTTTTGCCAGTCCTGGGGAATGCAGTCACTAACTCCTCCTCCATTGATCTACAAGACATCTTGTTAAGGCTAACATTTGACAATGTTTGCATGATAGCATTTGGGGTTGATCCAGGTTGTTTAAGACCAAGCTTGCCTGAAATACCATTTGCCAGAGCTTTTGAGGATGCAACAGAGGCCACAGTGATGCGGTTTGTTACCCCAACATGCGTATGGAAAGCCATGAGATTTCTTGATTTGGGGACAGAGAAGAAGCTAAAAATATCGATAAAAGGTGTTGATGAATTCGCAGAAAACGTGATCAGGACGAGAAAGAAAGAACTGTTTAAGCAAACCGACGATATCAAGAAGCAAAGATTAGATCTTTTGACAGTGTTTATGAGGTTAAAGGATGACCATGGGCAGTCATTTTCTGACAAGTTTTTGCGGGACATATGCGTAAACTTCATACTTGCTGGGAGAGATACTTCTTCAGTGGCATTGAGTTGGTTTTTCTGGCTTCTTGATTCACATCCAACGGTAGAGGAGAAAATCCTTGCTGAAATATGCAGGATCATTAAAGAGAGACAAGAATTGGACTCTAAAGAGCCGATGGTGTTTAGGCCAGAAGAGATAAAGAAGATGAATTATTTGCACGCTGCAATATCTGAAGCCTTGAGGTTGTACCCTTCAGTACCTGTGGATCACAAGGAGGTGATGATCTGAGCAACTAAATCTCCTAGTCTCCTTGTACGTTCATCATTTCTCTTCTACTCTTATATATAATCTCATCATTATACGTCTAATGTTCCAGGTTGTTGAGGATGACATATTCCCAGACGGGACTGAGCTAAAGAAAGGAACAAAGGTAATTTATGCAATATATGCAATGGGAAGAATGGAGACAATATGGGGAAAAGACTGTAGGGAGTTTAAACCAGAAAGATGGCTAAGAGATGGTCGATTCATGAGCGAATCAGCCTATAAGTTCACAGCTTTCAATGGCGGTCCTCGACTATGTTTAGGGAAAGATTTTGCCTACTATCAAATGAAGTTTGCTGCTGCCTCCCTACTATACCGTTACCATGTAACTGTGGTGAAAGATCATCCTGTGATCCCAAAGTTCGCTTTGACAATGTACATGAAACATGGTCTCAAGGTCAATCTACTCAAGCGTGATATGTCTGAGCTCCAGTACTTCTAAACCAAGTACTATTTTTTCATGTTCTTATATAGAATAACATTCTTTGTTGCACAACAGTCTGTTAATTGATAAAAGTGAGAGTGGGAAGAAGGTTGCTTGTACTTTAGGTCATATTACATATATTTCTCGGCAATAACTTATATGTGTCGATTAGATTATAAGTGTGTTTTTGTGTATGCACATGAACAATGCAGTTATAAACGATTTGTTTCCTTTGCTTTCTGGACCACACGACTCTAAACATGACTCTTCCAATCCTTTTCACATAAACCTAAGAGACAGCAGCAGATTTCTCTGCAGAACAGCACATTAAACAGTTCAAGCCTACAAGGTTGCATGTAGTTAAAACCTAATAGAAAATTTATATGACCCACTAATCAGTTTGGTATACATGTTATGATTATAAATGGTCCACAATATCAGTTGTCGGTACAGTGGCTGCTAATAGAAACTCGTTAATTACAGAACCTAAGTTGAAAATTCAAGTGTAAGATGTAACAAAATGACCATCTACAAACGAAACACAACTTGCTATCATCAACTTCAAAGAAAAGCATGTAGAACCAGATATATAGTTTGTAGCCAAAACGCAAGTTTATCCTATCTGCTAACACAAATCAGTTTAGTTCTATGCAGTTAATAACTTTGATAAGCATATGATTATCAATTCAGAACTTGAAAATTCAGGCAGCATTATTGCATTTTATGCCATTCTTCTTTGGATGGATTGGTTAGATAGTTTAAATTGGTTATACAGTTTTCTCCAATAAATTCTGACATAAATCACTCAGTAGTTGCACCTTTGTAGAATTAATATACAGGCACTTGATCCATGCTTAATTATTCATAATAACCGTATCAAGCTTCTTCTTGAGTTCTCATCATGGAAGGCCTAACAGGACCTTCCAGCTTAAGCCACTGATCTTATTCACTCGGGGCAAGTGGAGTATAGCCCTGCAAACATAAATAAGAAGTTCAGAGATATACATGATATGCTTTACAAGTTTTAGAGGCAGTTAGTCAAGAAGAAAGTTATCTAAGCATATATAATCGGTTTCTCAGTTAAAGATCCATTATTCAAGAACTGTTCTCATCTTTGTACACATTACAATTTTCAAGTGCTCAGTTTAAAACTAATCAAAGGACCTCAAACTTACATTACTCAAGCTCGCCCGTCCCATTCTTCGTAGAACTCTTCTAAAAATTCCACCATGAACTTGTGTCTTCTTTCAGCCCTCTGTTTTCCAGCCTGAAATGTTACCAATACTGATATTGCGTTAAAAAAACAAAGTAGCAGGTGGTGTCCGTGAATGTGCATGTAATCATAATTTATGGAAGACATAAGTGTTGTGATTAAGCGGATACAGTTTCGAGTTGTAATGCATACAATTGGTTAACAAGAAATAAATAGTTGGGAAGAGAACTGACAAACTACAAGGCAAACTAATTTACTGCTTCCCTGCTAAGTCAATGACGTTACCTTAGTCTTCATTAAGTCCTTCAGTTTGAGAAGTTTTTCATGAAAATGATTTAAAGTAGTTTGTTCTTCTTTCCTCGTATACTGTTCCTTTGATAAGTCCGAGCGTGGTTGAATTGCGGGATCATGAAGCATTATCTTCCTACTTCCACCAAAAGTGAAACAGCGAGCAATCCCTGTAATTGAGATTTGTGTAACAGCACATTGTATATCACATCAGAAATGTATTCACAGTGAATCATCTGCTACGATGAAAAAAACATAGATGAAGATGAAGAAAGATCAATAAAAAAATCTAACGGGGATCTCCCCAACCCTCTCCCAAATCATATCACAGAAACACCTACTTCAAGTAGGTATGACGTCAACAAGTCAGTGAACAGCAAACAATAACACCGACCCTTTTTTCAGGTATCCAAACATTTAATTTAGATGCAAATAATACACCGAGTAAAAAGGAAAGCTATCTTCAAGCTTCAATGGACATTAAATCCAGAATATACCAATTGCCCCAATTGCATCAAGACGATCGGCATCTTGCACAACCCCAAATTCGAGACCGAGATCGCCATTTACATGCCCTGATAGTTCCTCTTTAAAGCCTGAAGAACAGAGATATAGTTACAATCCTTTTCCACATCCATCAATTTAAGCTATGGTCTAACAAAAATGGGGAAGAAATGAATTAAGAAGCCTGAAGATTGTAGAAACATGAACATATTTCAACTAACAAGAAGGCATATTTCACTAAGAACTAAAGCAGTTGAATAATTTTGCTGACATATCCTTGAAGATAACTGATGACTAATGATTCAAGTTCAAAGTGTGAGCAGGGGCCAATCAACGTGGATTTGCAAAGTCATCAGTCCAACAGAAACAACATGACAAGCAGAAAACCACAATAAACCGGAATCTAAAGTTGAAAAGGAATAATCCAAGCATTGGCAACTGAAGATTTTGTAATTTGTCAAATGATCTCTATATCTGTATCGGTTCAAATTACTACCTGAAGTTTGAAAGCAACCTGTCAATTTTCTAACAAAATAGTTTCTACATAAGAACCGTAAATAAATTGCAACCGTGTGGTGTTTGACATAACGAAATATACTTGAAGTCTGAATCATGGTAATTGATAACAGTTGAGAGAAAGAATCTACTCTGTTAGGAATTTTGGTAAATTGTTTTAAAAATAAAATAAAGGGTCAATTAACAGGGTCCATTTACCTGTTATTCCAAGACGAAGAAGAATAAGGAACACAAAATCCTTTGTATTGTTAGAAGTTTTGTTCTCCAGTTACTTGGCATAAGTTGCAATAATATCGACAAACATGTGAACCCACTGGAATGACAGCTAAATCAATAGTTGCAAAAGTCATGAAACAAATAGGTAGAAACAGTTGATGCTACAATGCAAAGTGATGTCTGCAACATTGGATGACTCATTCTAGGACAAAAGAAAAAATATTTTCTGAAAGTGCACAACCTCAGGCAACAGATGGAAGAAACACAAGGTTGTCATTGCATGGCCGGAGCTTTATAAAAGTTACTCACCCATTCCCCTTATGATTGCTAAGATCTTCACCCTCTTAATTTCTTCAATGCCCTCTTGCTCCAGAAAGTTCTCAGCAACTTTCTGCTCAGATGGATCCCTAACCGCCCAAATGATCAAACTCAAAAAATCAGTGAATGTAAAGGGCTTGCAAAAGAGCTGATTAGAAATTTTGTTTTAAGAAAAGAAGGGAAAGAGCTAGAAAGAAAGATAGCTAAACATAAGCACTTTAAGATGAAATGGTTTCCAGCACACATTGACATTGGACAGTTAAATAGAGTTGAAAACAAGGAAACAGAAAAATAAATACAAATGTATAGTGAATGTTAAGTTTAAATGCACAAGCACGTCATTGTATTATAAAACATTAAAGCAAGAGTGAACGTCATAGCTTAAAAGTCTGCAAATGTGACTAAATTCACAAGTACATCATGATGTACAACAAAAGAACAAGAAATTTTGAAGCACCAAGGAATTGCAAGTAACTAAAACGCAATGGAATCACATAAAAAGCACAAGAAATATTCCTTCTTTTTTTCTGCATCGTAAGACAAACTTATCTGACCAACAAAAAGAACATCCATATAATCAAAAGCCTGAAGTTAAGCAAGAAAGAGAGAGTTACAGACCTCAAGTATTTATAATCACCTGCAAAATGTGTGGAGTAGGTAAGTGCTTGCTGATTTTGCAAAGAGAAGAAAAAAAAAATCATAGATCACACACAGATACCTCTCAAAAGCTGCGCAATTAACCAAAACTATGAAAACAGGAAAGCTGCACTTGAAGATATTAAAGGCACAAATTGGGAAGCTAAATATTGTTACATACAGATGTAAAGCAGCCAATTTTTACAGTGACACCCACATATCCCCTCACTAATCCAACATATTTTTCACATGCCAACGCCTAAGCGGACTTCAAGTCTTCAAAGAGTATTTCTTCCACATAAACAAACACTCCTCTGTTTCAAAGTTCCATTCTTTTTTTGGCAAAAAGAAATCAGCTGGATTAATTGAGAGCAAAATCTTTCTGAAAATTGAAGGGAAAGATGATGACCTATATCATGGAGTAGTGCAGCAAGCTCCACCTGCCATGAAAGAGATCAGGAAGTTAGAGCGAAGATTACAAAAGACCCTTCTTCCTAAATTCAGAAAGATCCAGTTTTTGGATATAGCCAAACGCTTATGATCAAGATAAACAAGAGAAATAACAGAGTAACGGGTAAAGAAAGGGTTTAAAGACTTTACGATTTCCATGGAATCAGGACTGGAAGAGAGCCCTTCCTCTGCAGCGAGGGAGAGAGCAAGGTCCCTCACCCTCCACACATGAGCCGCGTCGTGCGACGCGTCGTTTCCGCTCATTGATCTTTCGACCAATTTCTCTGCTTTCTTCACTGTCTCCTCCTTCGCCATTTCTTCTCTCTAACACACAACTGCCACAACTACGAGTAAATAACAATAAATATCTCTTCTTGCTTCAAGCGCTGGGACCCTATATGTTGAATCTTTTGAATAACACTAGCAAACAAACAACAGAAAAGAAATAAAGAAAGGAAACTCATGGTGGAATAGTAAAAGTTGCATTGTTGCTGTCAGTCAATTTCTATCCGCAGCCGAAATCTAAATAAGTACATATCAAGACAAAAAACAGGCACAAGTAGTACGGGACAACAATACAAGACTAAGCAAGACTAAGAAAAGAACAACTCCAACCCTGCAGCGGTTGTCAAATTGAAAACTTTTCCCAGAGTTAAATCACCAGAAAGCAGCTTCAAGGCATCTCAGCTTACCAGGTTCTAGCTTTTTTTTTATTTCTTATCCAATTCGAAACATGGGTTTTATTCTTCTATGCTGTGATACGTGTAAGAATATTGTCCTTGAGGAATACCAAAGAGGAATGATCAAGTCTGGTGCTTTCAGGTCCATTGAAGTTCATGAGCAAATTTGCAGTGGAAGATTTATAGTAAAAGACTGAATTTCTCCACCGCCAGTTTCTCTTTGGCAGTTGCTGTAGTTATAGTAGCTACAGGTTCAGCCAGGAAATGTTGAGCAGTCTTTTGTAGTGTAGTGGATGATGACGGTCATTAACCAGATGACGTTAGGGAGAATATTTATTCGGAAAGTGAATCTGGAGGGGTGTGCTTGAACTTTCTTGTGTTCCTTTGCATTGTAATGTTCATATATTTGGCACTCTTTGGTTGTAACCATTTGCTTTTCCTCTCCAAATGTCTCTTAAATTCAACTAATATTTATAGGGTCTTTGATGGTGAAATGATAAGACAGAAACTTAAAAAGAATAGTTGGTCACAGATGATTCTGGCTTTAGTGCGATGGATCTGGGAGCTCTTACGTTTTCTTGGCAGCCTTGAACGAAACAATCCAATGTCTGAAATATAATGCTTGCTTGTATTTAAGACTTCCTCTCTTACGTTTTACCTGTGATAAGATTGGCCGAAGCTCCTACAAGCTCCTAAATGTATCATTCTTTTGCTTGCTAGTACGACTTGCTACGTTTATGGGGTCTTGAGATGAGATCACAGTTGCTTTATTTAGTTTCTTAAGATGAAAGGAAATCAAATCTTTTTGTATACCAAACCCCCAATTCATACAAAACAGAAAAGCACTTGAAGCACCAAAGACAACTTCCAAAGATGCTTAAGCTTAAGAAGAGTTGGTCTTCTACCCTGTAGTAGCAGACCACCCTCAAATCTATTATCTTTCAATAAATCATACAAATCCTTCAACTATCTTTCAATAAATAACACAATGTCAAAGAAAGCAATCATCTTTGTTTTACCATAATCCTAGAGTCAATTGGTTGCAAGTGTTTGCAGTGAGTATCCTCTGCGAAGATAGTATCTTCGAAAAGCAGTGGCAAATGCAAAATATAGCATTGTTTTCAACAGAACCCCCATGATTATAAGGGGCAAATTGAATACATAAAAAAGCTAGGAAATCAAGAACCAGCGCCTGCAAAAATTGGAGCAGAATGTTTGTTTCTCTCAAGTATGTCTATCGAGGAATTTCTCTATCAAGGCCGAGAATGCAGCAAATCCAGCACAACCAGCGCACGCTGCCTTTGGACCTCCTGCACATAACAACCGGTAGATAAGATATCTTGTTAGCTAGAGGCAGAAAGAGAATAACCAGAATGTTTAATGCTTCTATACGCACAAAAAAAACTACACAGGTGAAGAATGAAAGTCACACTTCAAATGGCAATACAAAATGGTGAGCATAAATGGAAAACATCAAAGCAGGTATCGTTCACCAGTTGTGATTTCGAGCGATAGCTGAACAGTAACTGAGATTGCAGTATTTTATTTTCAAGACTGATACTTATGTAATCGGAATGGTTTGACGGAAAGAGTTGATCAATGTTTGAAATGAAGCTGATCAAAGATGATGCCAGTTGCCACTTTTTAAATTGTGTTTCTCACCAATATTATTCATTTCATCTTGAAACAAGCTTTGCAATCAATCAGTGGATACCATCATGCACCACAATTAATCACAAAGAAATGCTAAGAATAAAGTTCATGCAACAAGCCTGCCCCTATTTCCACTTTTTATTTGGAGCACCAAACAAGGAGTTTGATTCCACATTTGAGACATATTCAGCAAGCGGGCAAAGATCATAAGTCTATAAAGAAAACCTCAACTGCAAAGAAGTAGATGTCTACTTGTCTCCTCCAAACATATTCCATCACTGAGCATTCAATTACTAGAAAACTCCAATAACATGAAAAACCATTCTCAGTTATGCGTGTAGCTAGCAAACATCAGAAACAGATGTATGAAAGAGAGGCTGGGCTCCCGTAACAAGATACTCTAGTCGACAACTGTTGCATAATTAATCATGGCAGCAGAAAAGATGACCTTTTGCTGACAAAGAACCTCCAGTTACACATCCAGCAACAACTGTGTTTGTCATGTCATGTTTTGCCCGTGCCTTAAGAGAGGTAATCAAGATAAAGTCAGCGTCAAGAATTCCGACCTACTAGTTTGTGTACAGTTAAATTTCGTTCATCAATATACCTTCTCAACAACACATT
Organism: Erythroxylum gracilipes; assembly: GCA_026413385.1. NCBI lineage: Eukaryota > Viridiplantae > Streptophyta > Magnoliopsida > Malpighiales > Erythroxylaceae > Erythroxylum > Erythroxylum gracilipes. Next base: position 6,103,553 of record JANZLC010000003.1, read on the forward strand.
CAGTGGCTGAGAAAATCAAGCCCATAACTGCAAATGCTTTACATGAACTCCAACTCCTCTGCCCCATCTGTTTTGCGGTGTACTTGAATTGTTGTCTAGCAGTCATCTCTTCTTGATGCAAAGGATTATCCAGAGCAGCTAGAAACATACCCATGAACAAGCCAAGGCCGCCTCCTACAAACACCTCGACCACAAAAGGACAAGTAAACACTTCAAGTTACATGTACGCCAAGGTTCTCAGGATGCAGTTTAAACCAATATATCCGGCACAAATCAACCAAAAGATGCACATGAATACCAATTTAAGAATAGCTAAGCATATTTAAGATATATCAAAATTATTTCCTTTCGTCCAAACAATTGTGAGAATCAATTCCTTCAAGGACAGATGAAAATCAGCGATAAAAGAAACATAAAAGGAAAGGAGAGTATAGCCTCCCTCACCCATGATTCCACTAAAAACACTGCGAACAACACAGTTGTTCCAAACTTCTTGGGCACGAACCTCCTCCACTGTAGGCATTCTAAAAGGCTGAACCTGTGACATCTCTTGTTGCTTTGAACTCGAGGCACCCTTATCAGATTCATTCTCTGAATTGGTTGCCATTGACAGCCAACTAAAACAGCACCAGTTAGAGGATCAACGACGACGGAGCCAAGCGGCGACTCGGAGAATATAAGCCTATGTAAAACTTGGGTTTTACCAAATGACTCCTCCAGCCCTAAACGGTGCGCTTCCCGCCTTAGAATAACAAAAGTTGATAACAATCTCTATTATGTATTAATTAATAATTTATTATGAAATAAAACATGCGAGAGACAAAAACATGTCTTTCTACTGTTGTAAGAACGGACCGAGGCGTACGAAGAAGAAGGGAGAAGGCGATATAGTGCATGTGGACAACGAACTCTGTGAAAGTGAGTTTCTGGTCCCAATCCGATTTTTCAACTCTAATTTAACTTGAAATTTCATTACTTCTGTGGATGGAGCAACAACAGCATGATTGTAGTTACTGATGATGATGGTGATGAATGAGAAGAAAAAGAAGAGCAAGAGAAAGTCAAGGCCTGTCGTTGTTGTGTCTCCTTATTTTCAGAATCGTAAATCGGAAGCAAACTCCATAGCGAAAAACAAGGAGAGTAACAAGAAGAAGGATAAGGATGTTGGTTTTAGTGGTGATGCTGCTGTTACCACCCAAACCCATCAAATCACCAGTATCGTTCCCAATTCACAAAACAGTACGGATTTGAAGAATCGCGTCACAAGAAAGAGGAAGAGGAAAAGGGTTTTGCCCAATGAGACAAGCAATGACAAGGATATCAATCGAGATCCCATCTTTTTGCCCGGTTCTCAAGAGACTGATGTAGTTAACAAAGTTAGAGCGAAATCAATATCTTACCGTGATGGGTTTTTGGAGAATTATGTTTCTAAAACCAAAGAAGATTCCTTTTTTGGGACCCAGTATAGCTGCCCTTCTTTGCAGGAAAACTTGGTGCCTGAGAATGATGAAAGAGATGATTGTAGCTTTGATAAAGCTGAGAGTATTGCAAATTCTGACGGGAAAAGTCTTGAAAAAGTGCTTTCTCAATTTGTTTACCAGGTTGATGACAGGATGAAGAAGAATATTAGTAAACCACGGGTTAGTTGTCCTTATTTTTCAAAGATTGTTAAGAATGAACAGAGGAATGAAGAAGAGGGTTACAATAAGATGCAGGAAGATGAGAGTGTAAGCAAGGACAGTATTTCGATATATAACATTCATGAAGACTTAGAATGTAAAATTGAAACTGCTAGTCTGGAGGATGGTGATTTACCTGAAAGAGCCCATGTGGAAGTCTGTAAGGTTTTACCATACCTTGAATCCCCCGTTGAACCAAGTGACAGACATTACATGGAAATGAAACCATTAAAGTCATGTGGAAAATCCTTTTCCTCAGTTCGAAAGGTCTCTCCCTATTTCCAAAAGAAAAAGAAGGAAGAAGAGGACGCAGATAGTGCCTGGTCTCATGGAAAAGATGGTTGCAAAAAGTCACTGAAGTGGGGTGAAAAAAGGAAGGACAATACAAATATTCTTTCAAAATTCCAGAAGCTAGATGTGGCATACCAAAGAAAATCTCCGGATAATACATGGAAGCCACCACGGTCGGAGTTTCGGCTGCTTCAAGAGAATCATGCCCATGATCCTTGGAGGGTGTTGGTGATATGCATGCTTCTCAACCGTACTACTGGTGTGCAGGTATTACTTTTCATGCTTTCATAGCTCATGGCCTTTAGTCTCACATTTTTCTTGTTGGTGAATGTGGTTGTTACTCCTTGATGTAAATGTAAATATCAAGTCCCTGCTCTTTGTGGCGATAAAATCTGTAGTTAGATGGCAAAACAACTCCATATTTTGTTAGGCCTTACTGGAAAAAAATGTTTGAGGACTACATCAGCTATAACGTCAAGGTTCTTGTGAGTTACTCGGATTTTCTTGTTAATTTGTATATAATTGTGAGAAATGAAAAAATATCAATTCTTGGAGAAATGTTCCAGGGAATTGTAAATTCTATTTATATTCAATGGTTAAAACAGCTAATGGTGAATATAAAACAACTAATGGTAAATATTGGAGACATTCCCACAACATTGGCCAAATTTCACTCTTATTTTCATTTATGAAATGCCATGTGGCATTCTTGTTATCTTTTTTATGGAACTGCACATCAAACTCTAAGAGAATATGAACAAATACTGTAGTTGTGAAACACAGACCTCTGAGTTGTTAAAGGGAAAAGAACGGATTCTGTCTGTTCTATGCATGGATGTCCTGCTGATTCCTATTCTCCATACATTGAATGAATGCTTGCTATTTGCCACATTTGCTGGCTTTACACCCTTTGTTCTTTCATAACTGAGGTTATATGATGGGAGTTCCTGTAATCCTTTCTTACCATTTACAAATAAAAGTCTTTGACCTTATCTATCATTATTAAAGTTGAAGGTAATGAGATTTTGAACCTTGTAGATATGTGCTTATGTAACTGGCCTATGCTCTTTGTGGCGATAAAATCTGTAGTTAGATGGCAAAACAACTCCATATTTTGTTAGGCCTTACTGGAAAAAAAT
>JANZLC010000003.1:6135921-6159145 GCA_026413385.1 Erythroxylum gracilipes
ACCGACTTGTTTGTCTCTGCTAAAGGCTTGTCTAACTCGAATCAGATCTTCATTCAACTTCTTCAGTTTCTTTCCAAGCATTCTTTCTTCTTCGACAAGATCCATAAGTTCCCCGTCTTTACTAGTTCCAGCGCCGTCTTCCCCATGGGTCGAAGCTAAGTGGGGAATCAAGCCAACACTCCCGGAAGTAACACCCATAGAAAATCCGAGAGAGATGATATTGAGAATGTAGAACTCATCCTCAGCACGAAACATCGCAATAAAGCAGAATGAAAGTATGTTGTTGAGAAGAAATCTGGTTTAACTGCGACGAGAAATGGAAATGGAGATCTGAATCATCTTAAACTCCCAAGTCCCAAGTCTTCAGTTATGGTCTTCTTTTAACGCTTTATTCGATGCCTGTGAATAGCATAAATAATTTTATTATAAAATAAAATATAATTAAAATTAATAATAGTATTTGTATTTTTATATTGTTAAATATTTTACTTATTTTTTAATTAACAATCAAATAATTAATTAACTTTTAAAAAAAACTCTTCTAACAAAAGTTCTACTAATAAAAGTTCTACTAATAAAATCACAACCAACAACCAATCGGATCTACATTCACTGTTTAGCTTTATTTCTAGTTACTAGTAAAGACACAGAAAAAAGATAACCTTTTAAGATTTTAAAATTATAAATATATTTTCTATTTTATTTAATTATTTTTCATTATAATTATATTTTAAGTCTTGATTTTTGGAAACTTGGTCACTTCATGTTCTCGTCCCAATAATGTTGAAGGCATATCATATCATGGTACTTGTTACGGAATTATTTACCTTTATGCTACTTCACATGACAATGCTTCGTTTCTTAAACAAAGCATAAAGTACTCATTCATCTTGCTTATAGTCCTCATTTGGAACCGGATTCCACTCATCTTCAACTATACCTTTTTTAACAACCACACCCCAGGCTTCCACTCCATTTTAACTTCAGAAACAGAGTTTAGTCCCATTTCACGTAATTTAAGTCAAAATATGCCATTCCAGGATCATCACTTCAAATCGAAAAACATAAATAAAAGGCCAAGGAATATCAAGATCAGTCCACATGATAAAGCAAAGGCTTAGGATACGCCAACTTTGACCCTTGAAACATAACATAGAAGAAGAATGAAAATGACATTCAAGAAGAGCACGTCACAGTTTTCTTATTACCACTTCTAATGTTACACTCTCTGTGCAAGCAAATTTCTGATGGGTGAAATCCGCATGCACAAAGAAAATTCCCATTCAATCTGTAATATTAGTTTAAAATTAATATCAGCAAATCAACTTGATACCGCTACTTCTACAAACAAAACAAGAAACTACCCATTGATCTATTAGATAGCTGATAAATCCATAAGAGCTTCCCATTCAACAAGCCACAATCATGGCAGGGAGGGTTCTCCATACCACTGACTAGACATTGCACCAATTTTCTTAGCAAAGTCATCCCCCTCTTCATCATCCACATATTCTTCTTCAACATCTGCATTTTCACCCTCTTCGGTATCAGGGATTTCCCCTTCATCATCGTAGTTGTAGTCCCCTTCATCACCTTCCTCGTATTCATAATCCCCATCCCTTTGATCTTCACCATTGTAGTCATGATCTTCAGTTACATTATCAAGAGTCATTCCATCCTCACTCCCAAGTTTATTTAAGTTAGGTGATTGAGCAGATTGACCACGAAAAATTTCCAACTGTTCTGCAGCAGGACCACTAGTAACAGCTGCCGCAGACTTGGAATGTCCCTTGTCTTTAATCACATGGCTTCTATCATCCTTTGCACCATAAGGAAAACTAGATTCTGACTCTGCAACAGCTGCATTATCAGAGCTACAATTCAAATCTTCCCCTCTCTCATTTTGCTTATTGGAGTGGTTACTAGCAGATGATGCTCCACAATCAGAAGCAGCTGCTTCAGCTTCTCTTTTTCTCTTGAGAATCTCACTGAGAGGCATTGGCCCTTCAAATGACAAATCACTTGCAGAAGGTAGAGAATCTTCCACAAGTTTCCGCTTTCCCAGTGATTGTTGTGCACTGCCCTCTGCATGCTTTGAAACTTTCAACTCAGCAAGACTTTTAGGACGGGCAAAGTCAGTGCTTTTCTGGTCCATAATATCTCTTCCCATCCACAGATGTCTAAAGTTTATACCTTCATTATTGTAATCTTCTTCTACTCTAGATTTTAGTCTATCACGGAGCCTTCCTTGGTGGGAAGAGATTTGTGAACCACCAGATGATAATCTGCCCCAATTCCTACCCTTATCCATTTCATCACTGCTGCTGTTGAGAAATATTCCAGGACGCTTTATTCTACCTTGAAGACGACTACCATTGGAGCTCTCACGATGAGAATTTCTTTTTGACGAAACCTGATAACCTCGCTCCTCAATATGGTCATTAGGAACAGAATCTTGACTTACAACTGATCTCAAGCCATTATTGACTCTCCGATGTTTTGATAAACGGTAACGCAGATCTGATTCATCAATATGTTCAGGGTTATTAACTTTTCCATAAGCTCTCCTTTCCCGATGTACTGGCCCCCCCAGCATTCTCTCTGATGAAGCCCTTTGCTGTTCCCATGCACGTTGCCCATGTATGTGCTCAAAAGAGTCATAGGCTCTTGGATCACGATATGTTTCTAGGTCAATATTAGTCATTGAGCCATAATCAGCCATATGACCAAGTTCATATTCATCCACAGAGTTCAACTTATGTCCTTCGGGATCTTCACCATGATAATAATCAGAATCCCTCAATTCATCATCCACAAGAACATCAAATCCAGGAGACGACTCCCTCAACAAGTCATCATAATCCTTACCATTCTGGAAACTCTGGCCATCAGCTGCTTGGGATAGATGCAAATGGTTGGTATGACTTGGATTTCCATTAACTGGAGTAATTGTAGGTTTATACCTAGGAACCTCATCATCCACTAGTTTCTCTTTCAACGTATTTCTCTCAACACCAGTACTATTTCTCAGTGGAGCAACTCCAGCTTTTGGTGCCGGTTTAGCTTCTATATGCACGTTCGCCGCCTTTGAGAGTATATTCTGCTCTTCAGTGCGCCTTTGAAGACCACCAAAATGCTTGCCTTTAGGCTGGGCTTCAGAACTGGAATTAGTTACATTTGTTTGTGAAACTTTGTTGCTAGAAGTATTTGGTCCATGCGAGAAAGCACATCTATCGCCTTTCAAGCAGAGGCCCTTCTGGAAGAAAACACAAGGCACTGCTTGTTTACTTAAATTATAAGGAGTATGCGTAGGAGGTGCCACTGTAGTTTGTAATGGAGGCAAAGATGATCCAGCAGATGCTGTTGCTGCTGGGACTCCAAATAAACCATCAAGAGGCTGAAAAAGGAAATCAAATTGATTATTGTCTTTTACTTTAAAACAGATGAAGTATATTTGAGAAAAATCCATTAAAAATAACAGGAACTTACTGGATGGCGGAACCCACACTTTGGATTCAGGCAATTTCCATTCAACCAAAAATAGCAATCCCTGGGGTTAACCCGGGCATATTCACTATGGCGGTACTCACACTCACTTCCCTGTTACAATAAGGGATAAGCACAGATCTCAATAAAAGTTCATGAATAGAGAAGGTAACGAATTTTCACAGCAACACAACATAAATCAAAATCATCAATTCACATTACATGGTAGGACACAGATTCAAAAGTTAAAACAGCAAAATGCATTTCTTTCATACAGTTCATGAAAGATGGTAAACCATCTAAACAATGAACTGACATATACCTTATGCAGACAAACAACCCATCCAACTGTGTTAAAAATCAATTGCCAATAACAGAAATGCAGCTAGAAAGATATTCAAAAAGAAAATTTGCATTTGAAACAATGAAATATCAAAACCATTACAACTCAAATTTTATTCCGGTTAAAGCATTATAGAACAGGTCCGAACCGACTCATGTTGAAGAATCAGCGGATGAGTTGTTAAGAGGTAGTGCTAAAAAAGATTAGTTTTGCATCTCATTTGCAAATCAATTTGGTTCCTAAGCTTCAGGGAGAGCTTTTGCTCAGCTCACCACGAGTCTAATCAATGCAGAATAAACTCAAGTCACTAACCAAGGCACCGCTTGAAAGGAAAAATGTTATCCACGGGCTTCAATATGCTTGCATTAAAAAAAAAAACGTTTCACTTACTTCTACAAAAAAGAACACTTTCTCGGAAATCCCACCTATGCGTCACTAGTAAGTATTACTCATGCGATCACATCTCATCTGATATTTACTGTTGATTATAAACAAATAAACAATGTTCATAAGCCCTACTTCAAATCCACATTGGTTTGGACCCATAGACATCATACGTCTTTAACAAATTAGACGGTTCTCTTCTCTTCAACTGATAAAAGCAAGTAGCAATATAGGATTAACCATGAAGACCCTCGACCAAGTTAAACATGATAATAAAATAACTTATTTTCCCCAAAAAAAATTACTTGCCAAATATAAAGAATTTCTTTATTGACCTAAGACGATCTAAATCAGATTAAAACAACTAATTCGTAAATCTGAAACCCTAATTAAACTTAGCCCTAAATGTTCCTCAAAAGTCCATTGAAATAAATCCGTATAACTTCACACCACCAAAATTTCACAAAAGAGAGAAATTTTTGTGTGCGTGTGCGTGTCTATATATATATATATATAAAGAAAAGAGCAAAAAGGAGAACCTTTTTGCAGGTTAAAGGGGAAGCCAGAAAGTAAACACAATCCGTGTTCCTTTTCAAAGCTTCTTCCTCCGATGAAAGTGGCGCCGCTTCCGTAGCCGGTGGTTGTTGCCGTTGTTGCTGCTGCTGAGTCGCGGCGGCCATGGTCTATGAGGCTTTCGATAACGACAGATTCAATTCACCGAAAATCAGATCCAACTTCAGAGAGAGTTATATCGAAATTGAGGGTCCCAATATATAAATTTCCAGATTTCCTCAAATTGGAGGAATTTTGTGAGAGAAGCCGCCGCGAAGAAGATATAGAGAGTAGAAGAAAGAAAGTGAAGAGGGCGAGAGGGAGAGAACGAGAACGGCGATAGAGAGAGCTAAGGGTTTTTGCTTTTCATATTTGAATATTATTTTCTCTCTCCCAATCCTTTATTCTAAATTTCTAATCTGAGTTTAAGAGAAATGATAGAAGATGATTAGTTTAACATATCAAGTGTTGGTATAAATAAATAATATATGGTCAAAGTTTCACATTTAATATTTTTTATAAAAAATTAAATACCCCTAATGAAAATGTTAAATAATGAAAAATGTATAATATAATAGTTGTTACAGCCTACTCAATAATCCTGTTACATTTGTCAACAATCCATTCCCTCCATAATTTCTCCAACGTAGTTCTTCTTATTCATTCTTTACCTTCTATTGCAAAGGTGAACTGAACACGCACGATCGTAGGGTTTTGTAAGTAAAACGGAGCCAAAGGTGAGTTACTAACGTCGGAGAACCAATAACAAAATCAAGAGCTAAGAAGTTTAATAAGAAATGGCCTAAATATTGTAAACTCTTCACTTAAGGCTCTCTTTTATAGGAAGTCTTGAGTTCGAGTCACATAAAAAGAAGGGAAATGAGAAATTTTTTTTGTTGATGATCCTCTAACCCTTGGGCAAAGCACCCTCGAATACCTAATGCTAAGCAGGGTCAATGATCAATCAGCAGTTGACCAATCAAGTATATGATGACTCCTTGTGTGTAAAAGTGTGCAGGCTACGTAAGAACTTGAGGAATCTTGAGGTTCTAAATTTACCTCTTTTATGGCTCTTAGGGTGGAGTCTTAGAAGCTTAGGATTAGTCCAGCTAAGCTGGAATACCTAATATAATTATAAAAAAAAGAACTAAGAAGTTCAAAAAAAATGTTTCAATCTTATATGGGTCGAATTGTAGCTGATATGGAATCTCAAGAAACAATGAGTGTTAATGATATCATAACTAATCAAGTTGGGCAAAATGTGCAAGAAGATTTTTATTTTTACTTAATTAATTATTTTATGTTAGAAGCGTAACTTTCAGCAGCCCACTACTTATGTCTTGGACTTGTTTAAATCTTTTAAGTTTAATAAGCTAAATTTTAGAGATATTAATTTGGGCTTTAATTATTTTGGTGAACGACCCATATTTAAAGGCCTTTTACGTATTAGGGTTTCTTTCTTTTCAAAGGATATAAATACATCATAATAAACATTGTTTACGATTAGATTGGATTAATAAAGAATTCTATAAGGGAGGATTTCTTGTCTTCTTTTATTGCATCAAGAATATAATTTTTATCAAGGTAAAAACTTATGGCGCATTTCTATTCTTGTTTTCAAATTAACCTTATTATATGTGTTTCCTTTTATATAATAAATTGGGAATTCATTAAGGTTGAGATTTCGTCTTGTTCATATTATATGCAAAGTGTGTGTTTAAGAGGTTTTAGCTTCTTTAGACTTGGAATTCCGCATCATTGGTATCAGAGCTTGAATTGGAATAATCCTTATTTATCTTCTGTTTATGTGTTGTTATTACTGTTATTTTTCATTAGAATTCGAAATTAAGGTTCATCTTATTATTGTGTTTTTCTATATAAAAAAAGTAGCTAAAAAAGATGAAAACAACTTCTACCAAAAAAAGGTCAAAATCGAAAAAAACAAAAATAATAGTATTAAAAAGACAAAACAGTTGTTACTGATTAAAAAAATAGTTGAGAAAAAAAGGACAAATTTTATTTTTGGGGTTGAGGTGATTATAGGATTTTCTTTTCTTAGCTTCCTATTTTGTTTAGTGTTTTTGCATCTTTGCATCCAACTTGATTTTTCCACTGGCAAAATTTCAATTTTCGCATTTATGCATTAGTTTCATCATTTTTCTTCATTATAAGTTGCTATTTTTATCTCTTTTTTTTGTTTTCGTTTACACCATAATTAGCAAACTAATTCTTGTTAATTTAAGTTCTGTAATTTTTTGAGCATCATACATTCTTTGCTCTTGTATGCCCATTTTGTCTTCATTCATTTATGTATATTTGTTTCTAGTTTTGTGGTCATCGTCTTTCTTAAATATTTTCATTGCATTCCTAAATCATAATTTATTGTTTGTGTTTTACCTTGACTGGAAATTGAATTCTGAAGTGCAATTAAAGACAACAAGTTTGAGTGAAAAAAAGCTTGAGTGTATAAGCTTAAAAGAGGGTAAAAACCAATTTTGAGTAAAAAACAAGTGGAGTGAAACACGTAAAGGAGTGACTTGTGAGATTATCTTTTTATTGTTAACTATTTTTCTTGCAACTTTTTGTTATAAGAATGGTCAATGAATGGGATGGAAAGGAAACATTACAAGAGGAGGGCGACAATGTGCCTGATTTAAAAGTAATGTATAAGGCATTCATGAATGAATTCAAGAAGTTATCTACTAGGATGGATGGGATAGGTGAGAGAATTAATGAAACCAGTAGAATCCAAAATCGTAATAGATCAATTTAAGTCATAAGCACCAGTAAGAAGAATTGGAAAGAATGTATGACGACTATGAAGATGAAGTGCAATTCGTGAGGGGTAGAGTAAGGAGGGAAGAAAGAGTGGAAAGAAAAGAAAGCAACATTAATGCCATCTATAACACCCCATACCCGATAATGAAATTGGCATACCAAGTGTTACCACTTTCTTAAATACTTAATACTTCAAACTATAACATTTTCTATTTAAAACCTCATTAATATGGCAGTTACTATTCACTTTATAAAATTTTGACAGAGTTTCTTCTATATTTACTTAAAACCTCCTGCAAGAAACTTCGATAGAGTTCTAATGCATGTTAATCAACTATTCATCTTCAAGTCAAATTGCTTGACAAAATAATTTACCCATCCTCCAATACATTTCAACACATTTACACCAAATTTCATACATAACTTTCATTGATTCATATATAATTCATAATAAAATCCTGTAAGATCCTTCACCTCTTTATGTGTATATGTCATAACCAAAAAATGAATAAAAATTTGTAGTACATTCACCTTCAATTCTTTTGAGATCCTCGATGTGACTTTTGTTTTGTAGTAGATCCACCACATCTTTCTTCTAATTCTCTTCAAAACTTACGTGCGGAAAGAAAATTCACATGCTAAGCTATAAACTTAGTAGTATTCAAGCAATTCCATTTCTCTTTCAATTCAATTCATTTAACCAAAATATGCATAATATATAATATATAATATTTTCACATATAAATATCTTCATTTATTTATAAACATAAATAGGCATTTAAAATCAATTTATGAAATACAAGCATGTATCTATTTTAATAATTCATATCTAATTATACAATGATCAATAAATTGTACATTCAATTACTAATTTCATTTGAAGTTTGTTAATCATTAATCATGTATTTATATACTTTCTATAATTGCCCCAAAGTAAAATCCATCGGAATTGTATCATCGAGCTGGATAAGTGGGATTTAAAAAAATACAAGATCGGATTCTTGGAACCATGCAATCCATTTTTATATACATTTATATTAGAATTGAGCTCTCGGAGCCATGCAGTTCATAACTCAAATCAAAAATCTTACACCAGAATCGAGCTCTCGAAGCTATACAGTCCGGTAACATATATCATGACGCAGTACTGCTAACTCCCTAATTGGCATGCCAACACATTCCTCCTATTCCTATCTATTTTACTAGGGGTAAATCTAATTAAATTCCATTGAAATTTCATAATAAAAGCTAATAATAACCAATTCAAGCTATTTCCTATTCGGCTAAAGTAATTGTCATTCTTTAATGTTATATTTTTTCTTTCGTTATTATTTTTAATTTATTCCATACAATATTTAAGACATATTCATCTCACAAATTCATCAAAAATAACATGTATATCAAGTTTCTCAATTCAAACATAATGTATGTCAATGGAGGAAAGTACAAATTATAAGTACAAAATCTCAATCAATCACATATACTACTTTATTTAACATCCAATTAAATACTTTTAAGAACAATTTCATAAACCCCAAATTTTACTCAAGAATCCTAAATTACCTAATACGCAATTTTTAGGAAAAAAAATAGAATTGCAAGAACACATACCAAATTGATGTCCAAATCTTCAAATTAAATTTCCATAAACTTCAATTTCATCATCAATTCCTTATTTCTTCTCTTTCTCTATCTCTCTCTCCTTTAATTAATCTTCATACTATTGCATAACAAATTCAATTTCATGCATTTTATTCATCAATGCATGCAACTACACCAAAATCATGTACTAAAAATAATTAAAACATCATTAATTCACCTTATAAATTTTTGGGTATTATTCTTCAAGAACACCTATATATTGTTTCTTCATCTGTTCCTAATTTTTTTGTTGACATGGTGAGTTTAGGGACCCTAGGTTGATGATTTAGTGTTTAATAAGTGATTTGGGGGGTTAAAAACTAAAGAAAATTGCCTTGAAAATATAAGAAATGAAATAAAAATGGAGAAGAAAGGAGGGAGGTATTCTCGACAATCCTTAGTGAAGAAAAGAGGGTAGGTGGCCAACAAAATGACATAAATGTCATATGGTCCCTAATTAAAAGTTTTCCAATTTTTTTCAAAATTAACCTTTTTTTAATTCATTCTTTCCTTTTCTAAAAAAAAACCCATAAGAAAAATGTCAACTTCATATAAAGACCTTAATTAACATCATTTATTTTCATTAATATTTTCAGGTTTGACTTTCGTCCTTTCTTGACTCAAACTTTGACCATTGGTCAACTTTTCTTCAAGCCTTCAAAACGAACTCGTTTGGAGCTCTAATTTGATCCTCGGGCTGTCTTTGAACAATATTATCCGATGCCAAATAAAATAAAATATAGTTTGGATCCCAGGTGTCATTATTCATCTCAAGATATACTATCATGATCTGAAAAGTATTATTCATGAAATCGAGATTTTTGGGGTGTTACAATTCTTCCTTCTAATATAAAATTTCGTCCTCAAAATTTCCTTGTGTCAAATAGTCGTGGATAAGATTTTCTCATGGCTTCTTCTGGTTTCCATGTAACTTCCTCAACCTCATGGTTTGTCCATAGTACTTTTACCAGTGGAATCGTCTTATTCCTTAGCTGTTTTGTATCTTTTGCTAGAATTGTCATCGACTTCTCTTCATAAGTTAGATTTGGTTGTATTTTAATATCTTCCAGTTTTATAATGTGCGATGGATCATATTGATATTTTCTCAGCTTAGACACATGGAAGACATTATGAATTTTTTTTTCCATATCTTGTGACAATGCTAATCTATAAGCTACTGGTCCCACATGCTCAATGATCTCAAATGAACTAATGAATATAGGGCTTAACTTACCCTTCTTACCAAATCGAAACACTTTCTTAATTGACAGACCCCTTACTATATTATTGTGTACCATCATTCAAAAGAACTTGTAACAATGCAAAAAATGTTTACCATATGTTGAGTTTGCATATAATAAGATTGTGCATTCTACTACGTCTTATTTATCTTTTAAAATTGTGTATGGTTTTTATCCTTTGGCTTCTTTAGATGTTTTGCCTTTACAAACTAATGAATGTGATAATTCTGAAGGAAATAGAAAGACATATTTTATTAGGAATTTACATGCCAAGATTTGAGCTGATATAAAGGAAAAAAAATAAGCAATATGCTAGGCAAGAAAAGGGGCCATGAAAGTTAGCTTTAAACTTGGAGATTGGATTTGGGTATATATGCATGAAAATAGATTTGTTGCCCAAAGGAAATCAAAATTACAACTCAGAAGAAATGGACCTTTCCAAGTGTCGAAGCAAATCAATGACAATGCCTATAAGCTCAATTTACCAAGTCATAATGGCAATATTGATGTTATTTTTAATGTTGCTGATTTATCTTTTATTTGATGTAGGTGATTCGAAGATAAATCTTTTCAAAGAGGGAGAAAATGATAGAGATTGGCTTGCATTAATACTCACTAATCTATTATAAGGCATTAGAGGCCCTGTGACAAGAGCAAGAACTAAGCATATAAAGGAGGCTTTGCAATAGTTGATCATGGACATTCAAAATAATATGGTTGTTGCCGAAGATTCTAAGGTATTACTAAGATTAATTCTTCAAGCCTAAGATGATGAAAAAAAGCCCAATGTATGAAAAATAATGCTTGGAGCCCAACATGTAAGAACGATCCACATGTTTGTTTTTAATGAAGTCCAATCAGCATATTTTCATTTTAAAAAGGTTAAAGATGTGGGATTAGATGCAAAATTTAATGTTTTGAGATTCTTTCATTAATTATTATTAGTTATCAAGTTATTTTCATAAAGATTTCAAATTTAAAGTGAGTTTCTTTCATTAATTATTATTAGTTATCAGGTTATTTTCATAAAGATTTCAAATTTAAAGTTGACTAAGGGTAATTTGTATCCATTAGTTAAGGGAATCCTTCCTAACTAAGTCATTTCTATTTAGTTATATTTTGGAACAGTAAAGATGACATTTTGTTATAAGATTTTGATCATTTGGTGCCTATTTAAATAGGCAATTTGGTGTATTACAAAAATAATCCTATCATCAATAAATTTTGAGTGTTTAATGAGAGCTTTCTCTTGGTTCTTTAGTCAATAACTTAATCTGGTCTCTTCAAGATAACTTGTAGTGATTAACTTATAATATTGGTTAAATTCAACAAGTTTAGTTAAGGTCGGATTCTTTGCTTGATTCAAGAAGAATTCTAAGGTTTCTTTTTCTTTCTCATTAATCAATCAAATCGGTAAGTCAGAGACAAAGAGCTCTTCAAATCAGAAAACAAAACTTATACAAATAAAGCATCCTAGTGATTCTTAAGAGATTTCAGGACCTGAATTATCCTTATCCTAAGTAAGATGAGCAAAATGTCGATACTGAATGAGATTTCAGGACCTGAATTACATAGTTGGTGATGTCAAGACACGAGAAGATAAACGTAGGAATAGAATCAAGAGAAGCTTCCCCTTAGAATTACTTGACCAGGAAATTGTCACAAGTTACCATCTTGAGTTTCTTAACTTTGAACAGATTTGATATACACAAACAGTACATCATGAAACAAAGGTAGGGTTGATCCATATCTGACAAGGAGTGAAATACAAAAAGCATCCTCACTTTCTAAGTTGCCTGGGGTCTTCTTATGAGCACCAACCACAGCAGGAAAATGAATAGGGCATGTGACCAGTTCTGCGGATATAGTCAGCTTGTTGCTCGGCTTTTGCAGCATGCCGATCTCTCTTTGCTTCCGCTGCGACTCGGTTCTCTTCTGCCTTGTGCCTTACTGATGCTAGTTTGTTCATAATCCTATCCTGGGCCTCTGCTCTCATCCTTTCAACCTCCACCTGATAAGCAGAACTCACTAAACGTTTAATTGTGCTAAAGATTGTATGTATGTATCTTTCTAAATTAAATTCATAATCCATGGTTGGAATTCTGCAATATAAGTAAAGCATAAGGTTTCTCACTATGACATGGGCAAACTTTTCATCATATGGAAGCAAGAAAAGGTTAAGGTTAATCTGTTGAGTGTAGTGTTGATTTTGTCACCATGTCTGTAGTTGTTTATTTTCTGTGTTGGTTCCTGCAGCATTAGATGCATGGAAATCTAGTTACTCAGGCCAGAAGGCGTCATATCATGCAGCACCAGGCATTTATATTAGCTTGTTTCTCCAAATTACTGACATTTGGAGAAGGCTTTTAGAGATTTTAACTGAAGCAATGTAGCTCAACATCAATTCGGATCTTAATGTTTTAAATTGAAATTCCAAAGAGATACAAGATGGAGAATCTGGCAAGAAAAGCATATACAAGATAACCATTAAACCATCATTCCACATTGGTTACATTTAAGGACTGTCATTAATACACACTCTTTTCATACTTTTCAAGTCAATCATGACGCACACCTACTAAGAAAATTTGGCAGAAATAATGAGCGTGGTTATACCAGTGGACAGTTAGTGACAATAGTATAAAGTACCTCAATCTTTCTCATCTCTGCCTCTGTTTTTGCTTTTTGATGATTTTCCCATGCTTGAATTTTTACCTCTTCACGTTTGAACCTGAAAAATTCACGGTCATAATTACCATTCCGTTTTTGTAAGAACCTACAATCAATATTCTGTCCAGTGCTTCAAGAATGTCTCTATTTCAATCAACCAACACAGACAGATTTCTATCTTACAGCAGGGTAACCCATATATTCTCCTTTTTAGTTCAGTAAAACATTTAATTAGTCCAAGTAGAAGTCCCACGGAAAAGGCGTAGGGATATCAACACTGAAATATTTAAGCGAGAATTGAAAGAAGCTGACCAAAAGAAGGAATTAAGTAAATTAGTGACTTAGAACAAAATACCTTGCCAAATATTTAGCCTTCTCTGCCTCCTCCCATGCAGCTGCACGCGTTTCAATCATGCTTTTATTTGGTTGTTCTGACGCTACATACATCAAAGAAGTAGATGAATCCTTATCATACTCCTCTTTACTAGCCCAGGCAGCAATGTTAACCTTACCGAGCTGTGTCCCCAGCATCATTATCTCTCTCCTAGTTTTCATTTGCATCTCTCTTGTTGACAACTCATTCTTTGGACCTAGATGATCAATAGGAGCATTTGTTGGAAATGAAGCTTCTATGGCTCTGTCAGGACTTGATGGCCTAGATGAAGTTGGACTACGAATTGGTGTTGATGCCCTTACTGGTGTTGTTGTCCTGGATGGTTCTTGACTGGTAATAGGAGTCATTTCTGTACCCATATCTCGCATTGAGACAGATCTAGCTGTTGAAGGAGGTGGAATAAACGTAGTTGCACTACGCATCGCCAAAGCCGAATTGTGTTGGCTATGACTAACTGCAAGAGAAGTTAATAAGCAGGTGTCTTAAGAGGCAAAACCAAAAACATTTTTTCTTACTTGCTGACTGACCAACAGAATTCTCTATCATAAGCACAGGCTTGCCATATGATTCTGCAACTGGGTATGAATTAGACTCCCAGCTACCAACTTTATGTGTCCCAGTTTCTTTCTTAGCTTGACTACCATCAATCCCTTTTGTATGTGGTTCTTCAAAGGCAACATATTTTTTATCAGGAACTTCAGCAATCAGCTTGGTGGAAGCTTGTCGAGTGAAGTAACCAATATTGCTCTTCCGCAATCCAACTCCCTGACCACCCACTGGATGAGCGCGCCCAGCCTTTGAACGGTGCGAGTTGGGGCTTGCTATCCATTTCTGGGCATCATCCCACTTGGATGGTGCCAGTTTTGAGAATGGTGCAAAAGACACTCTTTGCGGGGCCTGCTCTGTCAACTGAAACTCAGAAATTCAAAGACAGGAGTCATATCATGCCTACTATCATAACTTTAACAGATTTCATTGATGAATTGTCAAAATGATCCTTGAAAACTAACCATCTGTGTTGTGGATTCCACAACTGTTGAAGCAAAGCATTCAGGAGTTACAGTATCAACATCAACATCTTTGCAATTGTCAGAGCTGCCACCACCTGCAGAAATCTTTTACGTCAGACGATCAGCCTATGAAATGCAAGTAACCAGTCACATATCTTTTTAACTTCTTATAAATATCATTTACCAACAATGGACAAGAATTTGTAACCACCCATAAGTTTGAAAATGATACCAATAATAAGACTTTGGGCCCAACGTATATTTTTTTCTTCAGTATACTTCGGCTTCAGCCGGGAGTAAATTTATTACCGGTCAAGGCATCAGCACTGAAGCTTACTTCAGTTCGCAGCTTATCTAATATGTCTAACACGTAGATAATCATATTGTCATCGAATCACTCTCCGTCATTATTTTCATTGATCTCAGTGTTTCTTTCTAAATAATCCAACCACTTCACATGTTAAACCATACAATAAAGGCATCAAGGTTGGGCCAGTTTTCCAGTTGAGATAAAGAACTAGCCACGAATGAGGATCTTCATTTAGCAATATGAAATCTTACTAGGAAGACATTAATGAAACTTTGATGGAAGACTACTTTGGACCATCTAGATTTAAGAGACAATAAGTTGGATGGTGGATCATCAAAATCTGAATAATTATAAGCCCAAAACACACCACCATCAAACGCATCAAAAAGAAAGCTGAGAAAGAAAGGGAATAAGGGATGCCTGCATACCAGTTTCATCAAGCTCCGAGAGCCTGGATCTCAAGGAGCAAGCAGATTCAACATCATCTTCTTCATTTATCTTCTTTTCTACTTTCGAAAGGATATTTCGCAGCTTCCCTGGTGATAATCCCCCTCCCTGCTCCACCGATCAAATTATTAGTCACATTTGCATAACATGGACTGACATCAAGTTATACACATACGACAGAAGAGGGAGAGAGGACAATGGTTTTAGCAGATCAGAGTGAACAACTAAACATAATGAGTCAACCCTATTTTCTATCTTACTAAGCAACCAGAAAAATACCCATCAATGAGCACAAAGCACCCAACATGGAGTAAACAAAAAGTAAAGCAAACCACCAAAATATGGAGCAAAAAGCGACAACTTCTCCAAGAAATGAGAAGCCCAGATAAGAAGAAACAAAAAGGAAGAAGATCGAAAGCTAGTACCAGGGGCTTTTCTATCCTCTCGTAATCCATTGAAACTGAGGTAGTGTAGTGATGGTACTTGTCTCTGTATGTACTTACAAAACTTTACAAAAACTAAGAAATTAGCATCTACAAGTAGAGATGATTTAGGAGAAAGTGAAATGCTGAAAGCACACTGTAAGTGTAACCCAGTAGCTGATCCGGATCGTCTCCACTGTACTTTACCCGTTGTAGGTGGCAGTGGTGGGTAGAGAGAGAGAGATAGAGACAGAAAGTGAAACGTAAAATAGCGTATGGACTGTAGCTCTCCAAACTCTCAGCTGACGAAACATGGGAACGGCAACAGTAATGTCACATCGGATGTCTGTTTGACCTGAGACCACAACTGTTCAAATTATACTAATTATAACAAATATGTAAAATTAATTATTAAGGTAACCTTAAACCAAGGAGTTTTATTTGTTATGGTTTTTAATTCATATTCTGTTTTTCTTTAAAATAAAAACAATTTTAAAAACAGGAAAAACGTAATATAATTATACTTTTGTCACTCATATTACTTATGTGTATAAATTTTAAAAATAAATTATTTTTAATTAAATAAATTTATTTTAATATCTTATATAACATTTATTAATAAAAATCATTTTATTTATTATAATAAATAATTTAAAATTAAAATTTCGTTTATAAATTAATATTTATTGAAAACATATTTTACTTATTATATCAAAATTTATTTAAATTTTATATTTTTGAATATATTGTAAATTTAATTATATTTGCTAATAATTATTAAATAGATTTAAAATATTCATAATTTTTATTAATGATTACTTTTAGTTAATTAAATATATAATATTAAATTAAATTATACACAGTTTTTATTAATAATTAATATATTAAATAGTTAAATAATATTTATTTAATTTATAGTAATGCTCGAGCAAGAGATGCAACTTCTGCAACGTTAGTGAGTACACTAGCAATTGAAGGAAGAAAACTTTGCTTTGGAGGTTAGCAATGAAAGGAAGAAGGCAAATTTAACAATTAATTTTCTTATTTTATTTTATATTTTAATATTATTTTGTTAGTTTAACATACAATATAAATTTATTTTATTAATAATCAGTAATCTATTAATAAAATTTTAATTATTATATAATCATAGTAATGAATATGAAATTAATTAAAATTAACAATATAATTTAATAAAAAATTAATTTTTAAGAGTCTCATATAAATTCTGAAACAGTTGTTTTATTAATTGAATTCAACCGATCCACAACTATTGATTTTGATATTCTTTTTGTGCTTTAGCATTTTAATTAAGTGTTTTCTTAATTTTTAAATACCAATTTTTATTTTGAATTTTCAGTTCTGATGAAAATTATAATAAAGAATATGTTTCAATATAAGTAATATAAATTTTGTTGCAATAGATATAAATGGATATCAACAATCACCAGCACAGCATTTTGCTCTTTTAGTATATAAGAATCTTACATTTGTGCTTCAAAAGTGTAACGAACAAAACACTTCACACAACCCTCACCAGTCACCACCCAAAAAAAAAAGAAAAGAACACTTACCAGTTCAGAAAGTAGAATGTAATAAATGACCATGGATCCAAAGAATTGGGAATTTTGACCAAATTAAGATAAAAAATAAAAGACGGTAAACCATGCCTCCGAGAAAGCAAAAATGGAGGAAGAACCTTGCCTGTGCATAAGAGAAAGATTATGATGTTATGCATGGAAATAGGAATCAAATGCCTGGAATTATATGATGGTGTGTGCACGTACCTGACATGACAGAGTACTGTATCTTTTGTCTGGATTCAGCTCTCTAAATAAATAATCACCACGAACTAAAGTCTGACAAACACTATGTATGTGAAACATACAAGGATAGACAAAAGGAGCCAATTCAAATAGGCATCAGCTTTTTGGAGCAAAGGCAGCCAAGGCATTAGCATGCGTGGGTGGCAAGTTGCTTAACAGAGGCTGCATTTGATGGCCATAGAGTGAAATTAGGTGAGAAAAAGCCCTGCCTACTTGAGCCTTAACTTCAGGAGTTTCAACCGGAGATACGACAACTTGAGCGAAAAGATTAATCAACTCTGGAACAAGGGCAAGAATCTGCTTTCCATACAACAAACAAAACAGATGACGTCAATTTTTCAGATTCATGCTCTAGCCACGCCATATTAGAACAGAAACAATAATACACCTTTATAACTCTGATGCTATTCATAATAAAGCATTCTTTAATATCTTAATAGATCCATCTTATCAATTTTAAGGTTGATTAAACATTCTAATCATCCTACAATACACTATGATAAATAAAAGAAAGTCACTTGAAGAGATATAAATAGAGCATCATCGGTATCTGCAAGATATATGATTGGCGGACAAAACTCAATTTATCTGACGGACGACTTAAGTAACAAGTTTGGTGCAAGATGCAATCAGCCAACACCAACCCTTCCCACACGAAACTTCATCATCCTTTCAGTGCACCTTCCCAGCAAACTTTTCTTTTTATTTCCTCTCTGTTTAACATTTATATCAATGAAAGCAAGAATAGGTAGTGGAGTAGGGATTACATGTGGATTGGATGACAATACTAGTGTGGAGACACAACTGTAGACAGCCATCGATTCTTCATGGTCTTCTTTGAGAGGAAGGACTTTCAGAAACACAGGAAGAACCTGAGGGAATTGACAACCGAGTATTAGATGAAAACAGTCTATGTGGACAAGTAGACAAAGTACAGGCTAAAGATTAACCTGATTTAGTGGAACAGATTGAGGTTGTGACATCATCATCCTGGCCACTGCACCAGCTGCATTATCCCGGACAGCATCATCTGGCTCAGATTCTCCAAATAATGGGTAGAGTCCTCGTAGTACGTCATTATAGTATCTAGAGAAGATAAAAGGAGAATACTACACCAAGGCAAATGTATGACAAGCAAGAGATGGAAATTGAACAACAAACAAGAGCCTCAGAACTGTCAATAATGCCCCATCGAAATAGATTTAATGGGATTGAGAAAGGGGAAGACATAGCTTCCATGCAGGGACAAGCTCAGCAGAGCGGAATGGGTGGGAGATGGGGCAGGCTGGCATTTGTGGGTCTATTCAAACATAAGGATACTTCAAGGCTGACTCGCCCCCGTTTTTGCACAATTCTCCAACGCAAAAAGCAGCATTTCTCCGATTTGTTGCATCCGGTGATACCAATTCTTTGAGTACTACAGGCATTATCCTCTGAAACATTATACAAGCTATCAGGAATTCAACAATATTATACTTCATAATGGAACAAGGACAAGTTCACTAAACATTAAAGATCCACACAATAAAATGGTTACGAAGCTTACATCAACATAGCTTGAAATAGGAGTTCCCATGTTCTGAGCAACTTCTGCTAGAGTAGCAACAACCATTGTCCGATCTTGTAAAGGTCGTGATGCTTTCTGCAGTTTAATAGAAACAGAAAAAGTTGTGAAGTGCCCAACTGGGTAATCTGAGGGTATACAACCCATTGCATATAACATGAACCCACCGCAAATTTCATCAAAGGATCAAATAGCTTTGCAAAGATAGGAGCAAAATGAGAACCCATGGACTTAGCAAAAGCAGGAAGGAGGTCGGAAACTGCATCCATGAGCACTTCATCATGTTGAGTATCATCATCATTATCAACATCGCTATCATCTTCTGATTGTTGGCAGGCCGATTCCTCCTTAAGAAGTACCAAAGTAGCATCCACAAGCGGAGACATATCTGAAATAGGATTGTTGTTTCACTAAGTAATTCTGAGTGGGCCTGGAAACAGTTACTTTCTCCTATGGAACAATCCAACTGCAACTAAACTTACAAGGTTCAATAGCCATGTAACCATAATCCCTAATGATGTCTGCTACACTCATACAAGCATTTGCCACAACTTCCTTGTCATTATCGTTGGTCATAGTTTTGATGTATATTTTCATCACAGTATCTGCATATATTATAATAATGGCATTAATTTCAGATATATTTACATAAAGGTGGACCATGCCTGAAACAAAAACACCATGGAGATAAGCAGTATCAAGCAGAGTTCCTACCAAGAGTTTGTCTTGCTTTTGCTGGTCCATCCTGCTCAAGAGATAACAAGTTTGTCAAGATATACATGTAAAGTCATTAACCTTTTAACACAGCCACAGCCAATAAGAAGTAAGTGGCCGCTACTCTAATAATCTTCATTACAATAAAATAAAAAAAAAATCAGACCAAAACCAGATTTGAGCCAAGGTGAAAAATGCTTAAAAGAAGCACTTGAAAGCATTGATATATAAGACTCATTCTAAGGAAACTAGCTTCCCATTTTTCATAGGGAGTTGACAAGAAAAAGAAGTCTAACTACCGACGAAATTTAGAACAGACATAGTAAGATTGTAAGATAAGCATAACATCTGAAATTAAAACAATAAGGTCAAACAGGTCTAAACAACTCCAGCATTAAGCTTACTTACACTTTGACTTTGGAATATTGCATTGGCTGCCGTCAAAACGTCTGCAAAAAAAATATTAATACAGCAGTTAGTCAGAGATTACAATAGAGTTCAAAAATTATCATTATCAGCTGTACTTCCGTACAAAGCACCAGCTTAGAAAGCTTATATGACAATCATTTTGGCTGGATCAGATTCTTGTTCATAATTAAATAGCATAAATATTGCAAAATCACACCGGGGTGACTTACTTTTCAAAGAGATTATTGCTTGAAGGCGGACATCTTCATGAAAATACCCAGAATGCCTAACCAAAATGTTCAATGACTCCTCCAAATACCTTGAACAGTTAAAGAATCGAAAGTATTTGACTAATTACAGCCAAAATCTTCAAAACAAGACAGTAATGGAAGAAATGCAATGCAAAGAGGATACTGGGCATAAGAAGTCTTTGTATGCAAGGCAAACATGCCAAGTGCTTGAGTGGCAGCTGCCTTTTCATCCAATACACCTGTCCTTATACTGATATTGCGAACTCTTGGTTCATCGTGAGCTTCATCATCAGATGAAACTCCACCAAATCCATTCCTACTTTCATCATCAGATTCATCAACGTCCACAGCAGAGCCATCGTCAAGATTGCAAGAGGAGAATGCCAAGGGTACAACTAGAGAAAGGTACTGCAGAAATTAAAAAGGCCCTATATTATCAGAACAAGACAAGAATCAAAAAATGTCAAATAGACAATTCAAAAAAGCAAGTTAACCTGTGCAAAGCCACCATCCATAATTTCTGCAATATTGCTGAAAAATCCATGAGTATACTCCCGAAGCTCACTAAACTCCAATCCAAAACCCTGAAAAAATACAGACATACAGTCAAAGCTTTGAGAATGCAGTTCAAGATACCAAATAAAATTGGCATTGTAATTACTGAAATGGCAGCTTCCATGAATGGATGTAAGATTGGCTCCATCCTCAACCTCCCAACAGACATTGCAACAATTCCCACAAGTTCAGTAGCCCTAGCTCGTGATCTGAGATCTTCATCATTGGTTAGAACCATGAATGACTTCATTAATTCCAGAACCTTTTCGGCATAGGGAATGAAAGCTTGCTCCGCAGCAGATGCAACTGAACCAATTGCAGACTGAAATCACAGTAATATAAGTATCCAAATTATATCTGAAAAACAAGATTCATTGGAGCTCATAAGGTGCATATCAGTACCATGCACGTCTCCTGCAGGTTACGAGGACTATTTTGGAGGGATCCAAGTAGCTTCCCCATCAAAGGATCGAGGTAAGGAAGAATTTCCTCACTCATGTTTTCACAAAAAGCAGCTAAAGCATAATATGACTTTTCCTATCAAAATGGAAGAACATATAATCAGATCAAGTAAAAAACTGATGCTTATATCAAAATATTTAAATTGACAAATATTAGGATTTTGTACTTTTCCTTTATTACCTTTACTTCATCTGATATGTCATCAAGAGCACTCAGAATGCAGGGCAAAACACTTTCATAGTGAGACACGATTTCAGGTTGCAAATATTCAGCAAACTGGCCCAGTGCAAATGATGCAGCTCCTCTAACCATTTCTTCTGGATCCCTCAAGGCCCCTAGGACTACATGAAGGATGGGCTCCAGTTTTTCTTTCATTAATTCCAAACAGCCCTCAGAAATAACACCCAGAGCTGTAACAGAAGCTTCCCTATATTTTGGATTTGCACTCTGACTGCTCAAAGAAGCAAATTCGAAAACAGGGGGAAACATATGTTTTGAGAGGTTCATAGCCATGGTGTCAATAACTTCGGCAGCAGCTCGATCAGGAGCAAGATCATCATCTTCATCAGATTTTGTTGATTCTGCTAGCAAGGGGCACATCACTTGCAAGATAGGAATGACCAACTTATACTTTTTAAGGGAATTAGATTTGTATTTTGCCAACCAAGATATTATCTGAATGGCCTGATATTAGGAAAAAAAAAAAGAAATAATCAGAATATACAAAATAAAGAAAAGAGGGAGAGGGGCCAAAGACACGATACCTAAAATTCTCAACAGATCAACTGATAGTAACTGTCCAATATGCAAGCAAAAGCAGGAAGAATGAAGTAAACATATCAAATGCTGTTCACAAACCTGGTGACGTGTGTTGGATTCCAAATTTTCACTCGAACAAACTTCAAGGGAGAACTGCACAATGGATCGAACTGAATCTCCAAGTAAAGGTGCAGGAGACTCAATTAGTTCATCAAAAATTTCGAAAGCAATTATAGCAACATCCTCATCACCAGAGGCAAGGCATTGTCTTGCCACATTTAAAATGCTAGGAATGAACTGTCGGAACTTGATCTGCAAACATATTAACATGAATGCTATAAGCTTTCTCCAAAACTACTCCTGCTTGTAAAGATTATCAATCTTAATTGAATTAAAAGTGTTACCCTTGAACAACTAATTTGTGAAAAAACTCCTCAACATTATCTAGCTTGTGCTTTTTACTACCAATACCAAAGTGATTTGAATAGTTTATTGACACCTCCCACAAGACTAATTTCCCATATTTAAACTTGAGTGTCGAAATCATAAAAGATAATTCATACTGTCCACAGCATTACTAGTATCACACAATTGAGCAAACAACCAAAGAAGTCACATCTAACAACATCCAGTTGGACTCCCGCAACAGCAACTAATAATCATCTGAAACAACTCCTGTACACTCAGCAATCAACATGGAATAAGAATTCCTGCAAGGTATAGGCACTTATCCACCAGCAACTAATAATCATCTGAAAAAATTGTAATGTACTTGTCCACAAGGCCATGCAGCAGATAAGTTTCAAAGCATACAAATTAAGTACTAGAAAAAAATCATAACATACTTTTTCTTGATGATGCTATAAATTGTATGAGCAGCCAAAACTTACCACATCATCTCCATCATTTGTGAACTCTAGAAAAGATCCCACTGCTCTGGTAAAAGATTTAAACAGAAGTTTTAACCATCCAAGTAACTATTTAGATCCAAATATTTTCATATTTCA
>JANZLC010000003.1:6248268-6297339 GCA_026413385.1 Erythroxylum gracilipes
GGATCTCATGGTTCCTCTTGGCCGAGCACCTGAATTTTCGGCACAGAGCGGAGGTTGATGAGTTGCAGATGTCTTCTACACTTGCCAGTGATATTATTGCTTGTTGGTGTTGATGACTGGACTTGGGACTCTTTTGGTTATCCTGTTGTTGATAAGCTAAACAAAACAACAGTTTTGCTTTTGCCAGAAGGAAAGAGATGAATAGGTAGTCCACTCCAGTCTAGCTCGTTGTACATTTCTTACAGGAGTTGTGAAATCTCCTTTTAACCTTGTACAATACATTGAGTATTAGAACACAAGCACAAGAACAGTTACTTTAGACAGTACGATTTAATGTAACATATAGATTCTCTTGCAAGAACAAGTGAACAGCGATTGAAATGAAACATGTCTTTTGTCTTCTACTACTCATTTTAAACAGTAAAGTTGATATAGGTTGAGACACAAAACTATACGGTAATTGCAGCTCAGGTCATGCCTAGAGCTGTACGCAGGCCTGAGTTAGGTTATCTTTAAAATTTTAAAAAGCTTTAAGTTTATACTTATTAAAATTCAATATAAAATCAGCTTTATTTCAAATTCAAGATTGATCCATTATAAAAATTTAAATTTAACCTAAGTCAACACTATTTATTAATAATTAAAATTTTAACTTATTTGATCGGCTTAATTATTAAAAAAAATTATTCAATTTTTAATTTTTTTATTCAATTTATTTTAATAACTTTTATTATTAAAAAAATGACCAATTTGTTAATTAATTGATCAATTTTTATTAAGTAATAAATTCTGTCAATTAATTTTTATTTAACAATCTTTTTTTAATTAAATTTCAAAATTTTTGATAGATAAAAACAATGTCTTTTAATTATATTTCAAATTCTTTAATTTTATTCAATCTTTAGCAAATTTTATAATGGTCTAATACCAAAATAAACTTTTAAACCTTAAACATTTTATTTTGCCAGTTTAGCTTTAAAACATTACCATTTATATTTAGATTTTTATTATTAGATTATTTATCATAATATCAATAAAATAGAAATTAGTATAATATTATAAGTTTAAATAATATTAGACAATTTTATAACAAGTTGAATTAAGTTTTTTTAAAAATATAATTCAAAGTTTTAAGCTTAATTTTTAAATTAAAATTCAATTCATAGACTAATTTTAGAACTCAAACCTTTTAATCTTCAAGGCAAATGAGCTTATCAATTGTTACAAATCTAGTCATACAAAAGATTATAAAAGGAATACAGAAACATAAAACCAACTATTCTAAGCACTTTGACACCAGAAAGGTAAAAGTAGAACTAAAACCGAACCAACCATTCAAAACACTTTGACAGCAGAAAGGTAGAAGTGAGAACTAAAACCTACCAGTCAACCTAGTCAATCTCCAAGACATAAATCCATTAAAAACCCTCTCAATTTCACATTCCACAAGTAGCCTAAGCAAAGAGAAGTCCGGAGAAACTCTCTGCACATGTTTCCTTCGACAGGTACTGATCTCCTCCAGTCTGTAGTTTCCTTGATCCTTTTTATCCTTTCATCATCTTATTATAGAATGCTCTAAAAACATATATTATAAGCATCTATCAATTCCAGCACTACATTTCCTCTCTTATTGAACACAAAAGTGAAAAAAAAAAAGAAAAAAAAGGTTAGTCATAGACGAAAATAGTTAATAGAATTGCTGTTCATATAAATTGCAGGATGATTTAATGAAACATCGTAGCCCAAGATTGCATTAACACAAAAGAGGAATCAAATCTGATATGGAAAGACCAAACACCAACAATCAGACATCTGCACAATCCTCAGAAGGTATGTGCTTTTGACACATCTACAGTATCCTACCAAGAACATGTTGATATGTTCGATTCCATTCTGATAAAGGCTCTTGGTTTTCCCCAAGAACAGTGCCAACTTAAGAGTTTTTTGCTTGTTCTCGTTGGAGGATATATAACACTTTCTTACTGCAAGCATTTCATCAGTTCTAGGATCTGCATGTTTTCTTGCTCCCACCCTTTTCAACGAATAGGATGGTATTGTGTAATGCCACGCTTTGGAGGTAACTTCCTCAAAATGAAAAGAACCAAGGATGAAGGCAAAATCTCCACTAACTGCACACAGAAACAGGTAATAGTGAAAATCTTAGGCATAGGAATCTAGACACAAAAAAAAAAGAAGTTATATTTTGGCTGTTCCAAACCAACCAGACAGATTATTATTTTAATTTTCTGACCATTAACATTCTGAAATCCAAATTTGAAGGGTATGAAATTGAGCTAGGTCATGTTCGACAAAAGGGCTATGAACTATGCATACAAAAAATTTAATGAATAACCTACATTTTCCTGTAGAGATTATATATGTCCAGCAATATCCAGCACTTTCCTTGTACAGGTCATATGTGTCTAGTGAAATCATGTAGATTTGTAACGAAAATGGAACCATATACCAAATTTCATTACAGCAAATCACAGATCAGAGCAAATGTGTTTCTTGTGAATAAGTTCAAGAGTGCTGAAGAGTATATTGGTGAATAGTAGAACAGAAAGTGAACGAATATTTGCTTTTTGTTTGACATTAAGCAATATTAGGGTAACATCGTATGAACATTTAAGATTAGAGGAGTAATCATGGCACTGATAAGTTATCCACAATAATGAAGTACAGAAAATCATAATAAACTTACCAAGTAATATATGAAGTTTAAAACTGGATGGTCCAACACATCTAGGTCTGCCGCTTGATCAAAAGCATCAAAGCACATCTAAGCATTGTTAAAGAACAGAGTAAGCTGGTGTCAGATGCTCATGTCACGTGGAAGAAAGAATGAAGTTTTAGAAACTCGGCATCAAAATTTGCTTGCAGAAGAAAAAGGTTGAAAAGGATAAGCCTCAGTCAACCAGTAATGGAAGAATTTCATGCAAACATTTAATACTGCATCATAATTTTAACAATTTCCTTATCAAACTTGACCATGCTGAGGCACCATTTCACTTAACCAAGGTCAAGATACAGAATTTGTTTTATAAGAGTTGAGTAGGCTCACCATGATGCATCTGATGAGGAAGCATAAGGAACATATGGTGGTCACATAGCCAACCTGTAAGTAAAGCAAAAGAGGAAGAACAAAATGTCAAATGAAAACAGTACTGAAAGCAAAAAATTAACAACGTTTATAAGAGAAATATACCTCTTGAAGCTTCTTACGCCGCCCTTTGGATTCCACGGGAAAGCGCTGCAACATTAGGAATAGCCTGACAGGAGATGAAAATTGTGAAATGAAGTAGATCAATATACAGCAAACGTGGTGTAGAGATGTAACTTAGAATTAGGTAGAATTAGGTCAAATTATCTGCACCAAAGAAAAGCGACAGAAGATGACAGAATACAGAGTATGTGCCTCTTCTCTACAAAAGCATTAGATCAAAATGAATCCATTGCCACATCCATGATATTGTGCCATTTCCATGTGAGAGACAAAAATAAACAGTTAAAAGCATCAATTACGGCAGGAAAACAAAAGCATATAAAGAAAGTTATAGAAGGGCCGACTTTTATCTGAATTTTGTCACATACAAATCTGACAAATATGGGGACCGAAAAACTACAATTGAGCCACAAGACAACAGTTCATTGACTAACCTAGTCTCCAGGAGAAAGAAAAGCTATAATGCGCCATCTCATAAGAATCCTAAAGAGTAATGGTAGAAACATCATAAGCTGGCCTATGATCCAGCTATCCAGACTAAAGTGGTGAGAGATAAAGGTCTTCTGCTATCATCCACACAAAGTAGGAGGACAAATGTATATTGCAGTATTACCTTCCACCATAAAGGAGAAAGCCAAGAGCTGCAACTAAAGATACTCCTGCACATGATAAAAGCATCAGTTATCACTGTAAAACTACTCTGTATAATTAGAACATTTAAAATAATACTGAAGAAAACCTGCAAAGAACATCTTAGAAATGATGACGACAACCAGGATATTCTTCCACCATAACACCAACCACATAGCAATCTGGAATCGATCAATTTGAGTGTTAAGGTGAAATTAATACACGTGCACACAAACAGAGATATAAAGGGAACAATAGCTCTGTAAATCACAGGTCATCTTGATCAGAGTTGCAGCTTGCAAAATGGTATCCAAAAAGACAATAACTTGGTCTCAGGAAGACAAACAAAATTCTAGTTGCAACATTTTGACAAAGGTCTTACAATTACTAAACTATCAGTATGATGTACCAAAAGAGTCCACAATTATTCAAAGAGAAACTTCTCTGTTAAAATTTTCATAAAGGGCTGTTAAATGCAGATTTTCAAACTCCACTTTGATAATCTTCCAGGTTATATGCACGGTAAATGTTGCCCACTAGACGATTTTTTTAGCTCTAACTCTAACAATTGCATTAACACCCTAGAGAATCTCTCTGTATACACATTGCTTGGGCACATATACCTAGAATTAATATGATCCGAGGCATGCATAAAGCACCCTTACTCAAGACATCATGCCTAATAGTAGTAAAGATATTAATGTTAGGAATAAGCTGCAAGAGCATATTTACAATGTCATTTTTCATTTGTTTTAAATTAATGCCATAACCAACCAATCAATCCAACCACAAAAACGATTATACCATGCTTATTTGTTTCTATATGCAACAAACTGCATATGATGAATTCCAGCAGTGGTCTATTTGTTGGGAATGTCCATTTAAATTCCCACTTTACATAATCAGTACAAAAGAAGGTAAGGTAACATAGGATTTTAAAAACTTTTAGACACTCACCATTTCAATTATTCCAATATTTAAACCATATGCATTAAGTTAATATATTCTTCTCTTCCTATTTTCCTCACTAATGCAAACTCAGTTTCACAATTCCTCAAAAAACTATAAAATCTAACAGTTTCTTCTTTAGTGGTTAATGATCCCCTAAAAGCATTCCACGTTACAGCATTTATATATAGCACCACTTCAGATACAATGGCATAAAACACTGGGGTGTAAGGATCATATGGTAACAGTTTGAGAAGTTTCTTTAAACCATTTTAAGCAATGTTTTCAGCCTTAAAAGCGATATATAACATTTGGTTAGCTGCTTGCTCCAAGCATCATTGTATTGATTTACAGAAACAGAGAAGTTATCCACCTGAATAACATAAACCACTGCGTTGATTGTAAAGAAACTTGGTCTAAGTCCATCAGTAGATACAGCACGTGCCTGTCAAATTTAATTAACGTCAGAAGCAAATAAATATACTCCAAGGTAGACCAAACAATTGACTAAGCAAATGAACGTAACCTGGTAATAAATCTCTGCCCAGAAGAGGACCAAAAGCGCGTAAGTTGTAAAGAAAGCAAGACTTGGCAAATCAAGTAGGATGTGTTGCAAAATCTGGCCAATGCAAGCCATCACGCTACATATTAGGTACAAGCATAGGCACCAAAAGTTAATCAGAAAACACTAATCAACATAAGAACACCACCAACCATTGGACGTATGTGTTGCACGTCCCGACGGAAAACAAATACTACACATCGAACTGCAAATCAGGAGAAAAAGTAAAAGACCATGTAATAACATCAGAAATCCAGGAATTAAAGAAATATTAAATCTCAACATCAAGAGATACTAACCCCCATTGACCAAGAAATTGAGGAAGTGGAAAACCTTCTGAGTGGTCCAACCATACTCCGGAACTCTCAATTGAATCCGTACCAATTGAACCTAATGCCGAAACATAATACAATTTCCTAAGCATGAAACAAATCGAGACAAATAAAAACATACGCAAAATCATGCAGGAAAGCCGCTAAAAAGCCGGAAACCCTAGAGCAACATCAATTGCAAAATGCATCGGTTGACAATAATTAAAATTAAAAGTTTTAATATTATTATGAATAAGAGTCGTAGTTAAAGGTATGTGAAATTGAGAAAAGAGAAGCCGGCGGTTACAAGAGCGACAACGGCGACTAGCCCGTATAATACCGCTAGGACGTGGAAGATAGAGTCCTGCCACTTGATCGATTCGTTAATATGATGCCACCAGCTATGCGCTTCTTTCAAATTCAGCGCTATGACCTCCGCCATTGCTGCGGCGCCGCCGCGTGCCATCACTCGCCTGAGATTGTTGTCTTCTTCTTTTTTCTGTTTCTTTTTCTTAATTCTTGTTATTTAAATGTAAATTATGGAAACCCAGTCCAATCAGAATAAGAAAGAAACACTGAAGAAGAAGAAGAAGGAGAAGGAGAAGGAGAGGAGGTCCCTTTTTATTAGATTTGAATGATCTAATTCTGTCTTAATCAAATAATTAATGAGGTGAGTAAATCAAATAGTTAGATTTAAACCA
Source organism: Erythroxylum gracilipes (assembly GCA_026413385.1). Taxonomy (NCBI): domain Eukaryota; kingdom Viridiplantae; phylum Streptophyta; class Magnoliopsida; order Malpighiales; family Erythroxylaceae; genus Erythroxylum; species Erythroxylum gracilipes. Next base: position 6,254,647 of record JANZLC010000003.1, read on the forward strand.
GTATGGTTGGCTTCTAGTTTGTTAATTAATTTGGAATGTTTGCATTTAAGTTTAGGGTGTTCCAGAAACACAAGACAAGATGACATTGATAACAACGCCACGTCATCATTATGTCCGACCTTTTCACATGTCTCCTTAATTTTTCCTCTTTTAAACCTTCCAATAAGTTGGAGCTGAATTGATTAAGAAACTCTTCCGGCTTAAATGAAACTGGAGGTTCAAATTTTCTTTATGCACGTAGTTATTTTAAATTTAGAGTTAAAGTTTTATCTCACACAAGAGGTCTATCCGGCCCGAGATAGTCTAAAGATGTCTTGTCATAATTGGAACACTTCTAAGACACCTCGTGGAAAAAAAAAGATCAAATTATACAAATTTTATTTATGTCATTTAAGAATATTTTAATTATTTTTATTTATTAAAAGTAGGCTTGGTCAGGTCCGACTCACTTCGACCTAATTTGATCCAATTCGCCCTATCTTGAAGTTAATAGACATGTTTGATTTAACAAGATCGATACGATACGTTTTTTGATTTTTTTAATAGTTAATTATAAAAAAACGACATTATTTTGTAGAAAATGTTATTTTCTACTTTTTAATTTTAAAAATCTCACCAAACCTAGTCTGAGTTGAGTTTTCAAACTATCTAAGCTTAGTAAGACTTGGCCCAAATCGGGCCTTGAATTGGGGTTGGGCCCAACAGAAATTGCTCGAGCCCGGCCCGAGCCATCATCACCCGTAATTGAAGAGTATTTTATTGTATTGGAAATTTGTTTTGAGCATGAGAATTTTATTAAACATAACAAAAATTTCCATGCGATTAATATGCATTATTTATGACAATCACATAATATTTTTTGAAAAATGACAATTTAGTAAAAATATTTTTAAAAATAAACGAAAATGTCTAATTTCAATTGTGTAATAAAATTTAATATAGTTGAAGGTATTTTGCGATCAGAAAATTTAATTATTATTATTATTTAATAGAACTACATTCAACTACAATCAACTAGAGCCCTGAAAAGCAATCAATGAACTTATTCGGAAATTTCCGAAATGTCAAGAAAATTTGTTGGAGCTGGACTCTCCCCTAGTTTTCTGATTGTATTCAGAAGCCTCAGACAGTAGGAAGGAGAATGAAGTTTCTGAATCATCAAAAAAGGATCGCTGGAACTCTTGAAATCGTGCAAAATTTAGTGTTTCAGTGTTCAATGGCAGGGAATAACTGGTAGATTCATCAAAATTCCCCTTCGCGGGGCCAAAGCTGAAATCCATACTTCCAACTGTCTTACCTGTTTCTTTGTTGTCCATTTTATCAGATGAGGCAGCCTGTCTACTAGTTTCTTCGTGGGGAATGGCTGGGGTGTGGCCTTGGAACAAAGCAATGTGTCCGAAGAGCTTATCTTTCCTTGAAAAGGTTGTGCCACAGGAACATAGCCATTTGTCTTTGCCACAATGTTTCTCGTGAGTTTTGAGGTCCGCCAGGACGGAGAATTTCTTGTTGTTGCATCTGCTGCAGGTGTAGGCTTTGTCACAATGGGTTCTCTTGTAATGGTTTTTGACACAAAGGATAGTCTTCAGAGGCTGAAACTTTTTGTGATCTTTGTTCCTCTTGCAGCCAGCAAAGGGGCAGGAATACCTCTTAATAAGCACCGGCTCCGACCTCGATTCCTGGTGTGGTTTCGCAAGTGCAGCAGGAGATTTGTACTCGTCACCGTGACCCCTCATATGCATCCTTAAGTTTGCATCTCTTTTGAAACCCTTCCCGCATATCGTGCAGAAGTGCGTATGTGGTGCAAGGATTTCGTCTTTTTCCAGTTGTAAGATCTCATAGGAACCAGGTGGAAGATTCTCTCCTTCATCAGCATCTTCTTCATCTTTCAGTTCATGTTCTTCAGCAGAGTGGTTTGGTTCAGAAACATTATGTCCACAACCATGTTGTAAGAACTGTGAATGTACACTGTTGTTCATGATCTCCCCAGAAGAAAAATGAAATCCATCAAGTTGTTCAGGCTGTCCATTGGAAGGAGTGGTTGTAGGGAGAGTACGCCTCACGGTTGCAGATGGGAGAAGACTTCCTGCAGTGGAGATCAACTGAACTATTACGGAAGTGATTTCAGCTGTGATCAATTGCTGGCGCTGAGCTAAAAGTTGATCGGGCTGCCCTGAAATCTGGCCCTTCTGGACAGCAATAGAACTCACCATATCTTGAAGCTGATGAATCTTTTGGTCTAGGAAAGAAAGATTGTTAAGCATAGCTCTAGGATCCCAATCTTGCATTTTGTCAGCTTGAAATGTCGATTTGATTTGACTACCAGAGATGTGAGAGTGAGAAGATCCGGTTTCAGATGGTATATTGAATTCTTGTAAAGATGGTTCCATCTTATGTCCACTATCTTCCCACCTCCGCTGCTGTTCTGGCATTCTGAAATTTGTGAAAAATGGGTTCTCTGAGGATATCTTTTTTCCAAATTCATCCTCCATAGGTGTAGATTCGTCCCATGAGTCTGCATATAGCCTATCTTGACGATCCATTAACGAGTCCTTTGGTACGAAGATCCAGTGGTGATCAAAACTGGAACTCAGCATTGCATCAGAAGATTAGTTTACAATCTTATGTCTTACAGGAATTGGATATATAGTTATATTATCAACTTATGAACAACATTCGAACTCCTCAGAAACACATCATAGAGAAAACCTCAAAGCAGAGTAAATCAGTTAGCCCTTAATCATCAAACTATGCAAAATTTAATTTTCGTAAAGTAAATGACATTAGAGACTCCTCAAGTTGAAATGCTAGGCAAACATAGAAGCTGCTTTTGTTCTTCCGTAGTCCACTAGTGAACAAAACCAGGAATTTTGTCAAACACCAATGGTCGACGAGATTCACGAAACCATTCCAGAGTTCCCCCAGAACCCATCTCAGGAAAGCGAACCAGGACATTCACTTCAATTGTAAGAAAGAGAAGGGATGATGACTGCTGCCTAATGCAGTTGATTTCTAACCCTGAGTGTAAAACAGTATCAGACGTCGCCTCTTTCATTATTTTCGCTTTTTGTCTCCCAAAAGACAGCTTTTATCAAACAAGTAGGGAAGAAAAGGGAGGGGAATGCTTAAGATTATTGTCGACACTAAATTTGTTGGGATTACCATGATTACCCATAAGCCCAAATGTGGTTTCGGGACAATTTATGAGCTATTCAAAGCAAGGAACTATCAGAAGATCCCGATATTTGTTCAAAAACCAACAATCGAACATCAATAAAGCACAAGGAACAACAAGAGTAATTACATAGTACAGAATTGCAATTATGATAAAATCGTAATAGAAAAGGATCGTGCTTTGACCAACAAAGAGAAATCAAAAGAAAGACTCTTACCAGATTCAAAAAGATTGCCTGAGATGGTTGGTTCATCTGGGTTGGCTGTAATCAGAAAAAAGAGAGAGAGCGAAAGAGGAAATTGGTCAATCTTTCATGGGCACCGTAATAATACCAAAATCCATCTGTAAGATCAGTTTTTTTTGGAAGTCAAAGAATTGTATTTTGAGTCACCATGAGTAGTCAACATTGAAATCAGTAAAGTTTCCACCTTGATTAAAGATATGCAGCTCATTGGTGAACAGGATTGGCGGGCGAGTGGAAAGAAAGAAATGAGAACCTTCTTCTTCTTTGCTCTGCTCTGTTTGGTGCGCAACCATGAAACAGAGCATCATAATAAGGAGACAAAAGGGTCGTTGAAAGTTGTAAACACTCATTGGAGATTGAAGATCGGATGTGGGGTCCGCTCTCCAAGTAGCTTGATTCTCTTTGCTCTCTTTACCATCCGGTCCATCCCGTGGCCATGTCTCCAACTAAGATGCTTCCCTTCCCATTATTTTAATTGGTTTCACAAAGCTTTAAACAACTGGAGATCAAGTATAAACTCCAAAGAAACAGACTTTAAGAGGTAAAATTTAAAAAAAAAAGCATATGCATGCATATGTTTAGAGGCCTAGGTTTCGGCATTATCTTGGGGAGGATGAATCGGGGAGAGGCGTGGGTTATTGAGAAGCTAAAATAAATGTTTATGTATGAAGCAAGCTGTTGAGATGGTCAATGAACTCTCGCTCAAGGGTCATGATACACATGTTAGAAAGTAGGAGCTCACTAATCTATGCGTGCGACCGTGGCTTCCAAGAAACTCCCAGGGTTTAGGTTATCTTGTCTCATTATTATTCTGTTATTATCATGTTTCATTAACATCTATCTATTTACTTTCTATAAGTCTTATTAATTAGATAGATAAATATTCATAAAATAAGATAGCAACAGGTGATATGTTCCCCGATCCAGTGATAAGTTGTGTACAAAGGGAAGTATATAATACTACTTGGGAACTCCCCATCTATTAGGACAAGGAGTGTATCTTTAAATGAATGTAAGATCCGAGTGGTTTCAAAGTTATTTCCTTCAGGATAATGCAACGTAAAGTGCCCAAAGGGGTGTGAATATTACAGCAGATGTTTGTTTAAGTTGATGTCTTCACTTGATAATAATAAGAGTCGCTGTGTTGAGCTGATAGATGGCAAATTGTGGGATATATATGGAAACAGGATACCTGAAAATATTGTTGGAAAGTAAGCTAAAGTATCAGTAACTCCTCAATTCAAAACAAATTGATAACCATAATCGACTGAACTACCTCGACATCAATCTTAAACTAATCTGTGTTGGCTTTCGGATCCGGTTTGTCTTTCAAATTGAAAAATCAACGCCCTGCATGGTTCATTTGAAACATAATGTCCATGGCAGTCAGTTAAACTTCTTCTATACAGTCACCTTCCAGCTTCCTTCAAAAGTCTTGACTTACTTACTGCAAGCTCCTTTTGCTAGTTTATCAATTTCCGACTGGGATATCTAACATGCTGCCTGCTGCCTGCTGCCTGCTGCCTGCTGCCAAAAAAGAAATCAGTTCTGTGACAACATTTCAAAACAAGATAGCTGGTAGGAAGAACAAGAACACAAGTTTCATGTAAGAGAATGGGGCTGGAGCTGGATGCATTTTCGAGCTGTACCTTTTCCACACGAGTCTTACTCTCAGATTGATTGGAGTTAGTCATATGATCCCTCAATTACATCCATCCAAATCAATGCCCTACATCAGTAACTGTGTTCTCTTACAGTTTGATGCCAGTAGTCTCAAAGCACAGAGCTGGAACAGTAACCATTAGATGTTTGAACGGTCTGAAAGATGGATAAAACATAGAGTAGGCTGTGATGACACTGCTTGAGCGTCCATTTAATAGACAAATAAGATACTCACTTCTAACATGATACCCTCCACCCATCAGACCACACTCACCACGAACTACCTCTTTGCGGACTTTGTTGTATGTATCAGAAAAATTCAAACTAAACGTGACTGCAATGCCGCACACTTTTACTAGTTACACAGTAATGAATTTTCTTTATTATGTATGAAACTCAGATTTTCAAGTGTTCCCAGCATAATTCGAAATTCTCAGCAAGACAATAAAAGGTAGTATCTAGTGGGTCGTTCATAAAAATCATGTTGAGCAACTATATGAACACTGCAACTATTTTGTGAACACAGAAACTGGTAAAAGAATTTTGATTACCCTTCTTGTCAACCAGTAAACTTGGTACCTTCGTATAACCATTCCTGGCTAGCTCTCCATGGCAAAGGTAGCAATTAAAATCTTTGCTAAGCTGCCACTAGAGCTGGCACCATCAGTAGCTCCTACAATCCTGTTCTTCTTTAATATTTCTCTCTCTCTCTTGCAAATCTATGTCTTTTCTTATGCCTACATGTTCATAATTATGCAAGTATTTGTAATCTTGATACACTTGGTCTTCTGATGACACAAACTAGGAGTATGAAATGGAAAATCACACTCTCAACAAAGCTCTTGGGAACTTGAGAACCTTATATCAGACCCGATAACACTATGATCAGTGATTAATTGTTGTAATAAACGGCGTATTAGAACAAGAAATCAAAAAACAAATTACAGAAGACATTTACAAAGAGCACTCTCCTTGCTAAGTAATATTGCAGAAGGCACAAATGGAGGATCACTCTAGCAAAATATGCTCAATAAATATTGCAGAAGACATAAATGGAGGCTCAATTTTGCAAAACATGCTAATAAATACTGCAGAAGGCACAAATGCTCTCACTCTTGGTGAAACACAATAAAACAGTCAACCTACAGCAGAAGAAAAGCATCGACCAACTTTTACCCATTTAAGATTTTAAATTCTTATCATGTGGTTTCCGTCAAATACATACATAGACCATTGAATAGAGAGAATATAATTTGCATACATCAGAACTCGAAATATAACAGCTGCATAGTTCAAAAATCTATCAGCTGGCAATCTGTTATTCACATTTGGCAGCAGGATTTTGCATGTTGTGACCTCCAAAAAGTATACAGTTCACTTTAATAGCATAAAAAATTTAAATCCCTCTAATCATATGCACCTTGATCTCCATACATCAATCTAGAGCTCTGGCTACAAGGATCATTGCCTCCTGCAGAGTTAGAATAAGCCATTAGACCTTTGTTCAGTATCCTAAAGTACAATCTATATCTTGAAGTGTAATTTTTCCAATATACAAATCACTTTTGTGATCAGAACAAAGTGGAAGACAAATACGATTCAAACTTTCATGAATTGCACCCATCCCAGGAACCCACTTCTCCTTGTCCATTGGGCTCACACTTAGAATACTCTGCAGTAACCGTACGTGATAGATAATAGTGTCTGTTCTATCACAGAAATGAGCAGCACAGATATGTGAGGGCTCTTCAGAAGCAAGTCTGATCAACACCATAGATAACACTCCATCTACAGGATTTGGATCTGAAAGATTTTTATCTCCCATCATCTTTACTTCTCTTTCTGTCGGAAAGTGCATTTCTTCTTCTCCATGGATGTTAAATACTTTCAGATCTTTGGAGTAATGTTTAATGGCCTCACGTTTTGTTGCTTCATGCTTTTCTGCCAAGGTCAAAATACAAGAAAACCTCATGTGGTAGCTGACAGCAGTTTTTACCATTTTGAAGTTATGGCAGCAACAAAAGAAATCAAGCCATCTTCTCCCAACACCTGCATACCACTTGATAATGTCAGCATCTTCCAAAGAAGTAAGCAGACTGATTGGTCTTGGACGACCCATGTGGTTTGTAAACCCTACCATCTTAATGGCTTTCCTCACAAGTTCAATGGGTGCACAAACCTTCATGCAAAGCTTTGTCAAATCCTCCGCTGTTCTCTTAGCATACTTTCTTTCTTCCTCTTCTTCAGCCCTCCTCTTTTCTTCCTCCATTGCCTTCATAGCTTTGACTGGCGACAAGTGCTTCTCCACCTGTTCTTGGAAGTTGTCATAGGCATCAACAAGCCCTTGAGGCAGTTGATTCCTAATATGACTTAGTGACAGAAAATCACCTGTAGTCAGCATCCTATGCCATGTCCAACGATCTTCCAAGGACCTCATAAACTCTTGAATCGCTTCATCTGCCCAAGTTGCAAACATTTCTCGCACTTCATTCTCAATTTGAAAATCAAATTTGAATTCATGACCTGTTTTCAACTTCTTAAATACATTATGCAACAGTTTTAAGCCTAATTTCTTCCTATTCCTCTCCCTTGCATTCTTCAACTCCAAAGCCTTAACTTCTTTCTGTCGAAGATACTTCTTTCTAGCTCTAATTGCTTTTTCTGACATAGGAGGCCGCAAAACTGAAGGTGGGACGGCTTGCAATTCCATACCCAAAAAAGCAATTTTCTCTGAAACTGCACTGTGTATGGCCGTTTTCACTTTATCAACCTTCAATTCCAGTTTCTCTTCTAAAAGCCTCAGAACCCGACTCTTCAAATCCATAGCCAACATCTTTCGTCCTGAAGTGATTACTAATATCTCATCCAAGAACCTCACTGCATGTATCTTCACTGGCTTGTAAAAAGAATTATGCTGTTCATCAATCTCATTCTTTTCAAATTTCATATTCTTTTCTTTGATTTTTAGACGCATTTCTTGAATTTCTTTATCAAACCCATTAAAATAAATATTAAGTAAAATTGAACAGAGCCCACATTCTTGAGGAAATCCTCTTCCCAAATAGAGCCCTCCCAATTCAATTCTCAACACTCGACATTGAAATAAACGCATAATCACATCAATCAAAATTACATCCTTAATTTTCTCTCCTATAAACGAACACAACTTATCCATATTCCTCTTATCAAACTCGTTACAATTGAAATGAACATTAAACCACCAGCTTGGGTTCTCCACAGAATTCTTTAGATACCTTATAGCCGTATGACGCCCCATATTGGCACGCCCTCCATAAGAGAAAGTAACAAACCGATCATCATATACATTCTCTAACACAATCCTAATAGTTTCAACAAAAACTTTGAGTTTCAAGTTGGGCAAAGTCAAGGTCTCACTTTTACCGCTCAATGTGACACAATTAGATTCAATACTGAACCGGTTCTCAAAAATCTCACGACCCAGTTCCTCAATAGAGAAACGCTTCGAGACCAAGTTGTAAAGGCAAGAACTTGAGTCTCTCAAATCGTCGGCAGGGTGATAGGTAATGAGGTTTTGGGAGGCTGTGAGGAGAACAGAAGGTGAAGCAACAACGTTTTGGATAAGATTGAAGAACTTGCCATGATAGAACTGGGACAAAACTAGAGCTTTGAGTTGGGTTTTAGTTAGGGGTTTAGTAGAGTCGCTGTGGTGACATGGGGTTTTAGGAATGGTGTCGGTAGGGTTTAAGGGCAAGGTTGAATACAGGAGTTGAAGTGAAGGAGATAGATGAAGCAACAGTCTGCGATCAAATTTTGCAAGAGACAGCATTTAGACATTGACAGAAAGAGACATTAGGAGACAGAGGGATAGTTAAAAACCTGCAAGTGTTGAGCTTGGCAAGAGAAGTTTGGAGTTTGGAGTTTGGACACTCGCACTTCCCACTTCCGCTGTTCCTCAATGGAACGCAGACCCGTGTTTTAAGGAAAGTATGAAAAGACTACATCTTTGAGAAATACAGTTTTTTGTATTATTAATATTTGTTGAATTTTTTTACTTTTTAATTTAATTTATTGTAATAAAAAATTAAAAATTTCTTTTATTTTTTACTATATTTTTCTATTTTCAGCTTTTCTTAAAAAAAAGGTTAATAATGTTAACGTGATTATATTTTTATCACTGATAAAAATTATATATTAGATAAAACTTAATTAATTAAATAAAATTATTTTAATATCTTATATAATATTTATTAACAAATTATTAATAAAATTATTTTATTTATTAAAATAAATAATTTAAAATTAAACTTTTATTTATAAATTAATGTTTATTTTAAATATATTTTAATTATTATTTAAAATTTATATATTTTAAAGATATTTTAAATTTAGTTATATTTTTAATACTATTAATTTAATTACAAAGTATTCAGTAAAATTAAATTATTCATAATTTTATTAATAATTAATTTCAATTAACTAAATATATAATATTATATTATATTATTCATAGTTCTTATTAAGAATTTATATATTAAATAATTAAACAATATATATTTAGATGATAATAAATTAAATTATGAAAAAACTAAAAAAAACTTCTTTTATGTTTCGGTAATTTTTGAAATCTGAAAAAAAACCAAAACTAAAAATAAAAATAAATTATTCAAATAAATAATTTTTCACTGAATTTAAAAAAAATAAAAATAAAAACAAACAACCTAACAATTATAAATTTAATTTGGATTTAAACCCCTAAATTTTTTTCTTTTGGGTGGTATCTTATACTAAACTCGTTTGAATTGCAAGTGATATATATATAGCCCTAAGAGGTGTGACTTGATGGTTGAGAGCGGAGCTTAGCTTTGATTAGGTCCCAAGTTCGATTTTATGCTAATTTCTCTTGTAAAAGCTTGGGGCAACCAGGATTTTACCTGTAAGTGGAGAACTAGTTGGGCCCTCGATAATGAAGTGCGCCCGCTTGGCCCGCCTGTGGGGTAGTGCGCCAATTGAGCCCTCTACCTGCTTGGCCCGCCTATGAGATTTCTTTGAATAAAATATATATATATATATTCACAATAATTTCAATTGAGGAACAATATAAAATGCATGGATCCTTAAAGTTACACTAAAATAAATTAAAATTAAGTGTATAGTATAGCGTGTATAAAATTAAGTATATGAATTACATATCAATGATTCTACATAGTCTAGGCAAAGCTCTATATTGAGGTGAAGCAGGAGTCATGACTTTCTTCTTAACCACTCCAGACATTTGACCCTTCATCTCTCTACACACCTTCTCTAGTTCCTTCACTCTCTTTTGCATCTTCTCTATGGATATTGCCATGTCTTCGTTTTCCTTTAAGAGGCTTTTCTCATCAATGCCATTGGAAGATATCATCCTTAAAGTATCAACAGGAGTAGTAGTCTCACTTTGAACAAACTCTTTGTTGGTCTTAGAGGAGTTGAGAGAAATGAGTGCTTGAACTGCAACATTTGGAGGGATTCTAGGGTTCTTGGCAAGGTCTTTGCATGCTTCAAAGGTAAGCTTCTTGTAGTTCAGGCATCTGCATAGCCTTGATCTCACCTCAAATGGAAGGCTAGGATGTGACTGCACCAGTAACATTTTATTACTCACTGACCCTTCCGGGAATTAGGATACATCTCGGAGTTTTCTTGTTAAAAACTTTCATACGCATGAGTTGAAGAAGAGTTTGAGAAAACAGAGATTACCTTCTTGAAACAAGAAACTAGCATTGCATGGACAGACATCAGAGTCTTACAATCATTAACCTCTGAAATGAAATACACATGATAGGATCTTTGGAAGTGAATTATTTAAGCATGCAAAGATGTGGCAACTGTATGTCAGACATTGGAGATTAGTTTGTTGAGACATCACATTCAACCAGAAAATTCTTCGTTCAGGTCTAATGACTTTTCAGCAATGGAAGAGCTCTAGAAATGTATTTATCAACTTTTCCAGAATATGTTCACTAAGTTCTCCTTTTCAAGTAATGACAATTTGCTATTTTGTTTTTATCAGAATCATCGTGAATCACATAGGACTTTCACAAGACAAAGTTCTGTTTTTTTTTTCTCTTCGTATCTTTCTGTCGTGATCTGTCAGTATGTAAGTTGATAAAGTTGATAAAGTCTTTTCAAGTTATTCATGTTCATGAACAGTACCGAGGAAAAATGAGAAGGTGTTCATACTGACCTCAAGGTAGATATCAATGGCTCTGTAGACCCCACTGAAACAATCTCTGGCAGAGTCTGGCAAACTTTCTGCAACTTCAAGAAACTTGGAGATACTAAGGTTCTGGTCAGGAGCTATTTCACCCAAGTACTTGTCAATCAACCTACCTACTTTCTTCATTCTCTGTGCAGACACCTCTTCACTGTCAACAAACATTCTCATCAATCTCAAAACCATATTAACATCGTAGACACAACTATTACTTCCAGAGACTAGCAAGTCATCCAATGTTGCTTGATCAAGCATCCCGCTTATCAACCTCTCCAATTTATCTCTGCAACCTTTGCTCAAACCAAACTTAGAAACGGTCCTCAATACTGAAAACAACCCTCTGCAGGACAATGCTTTTTGCCCCCCTGCAAGAATCACGCCTTGGACGGCTGTGTCTGCGAGGCCACTATATTTTGACCTTGAATATACAGCGCCCTTTTTAAAGCTTCTTCTACGTTTACATTGAAGTGCAATTTTCAAGTAATGGAGAAGGAAACGAGTGAGGATTGAACAGTTTCTTTTAGTCTTGTAAGCCCACAGATTCTGGACAAACTTGTCAATGATTGTTGGATGCAACGTTGTTAAGTCATCAAACCACCATTCGTTGATCGATGAATCATCAGGAGTTGCCTTGGTTGACAACAAGAACCTGAACTCATTCGCTGTCTCACGAGATGAAGATGATGAAGTGCATGCAAAAGGGTTGGCATCTGAATTCTGTGTAATCTTTACTAGCAGGGCAGAAATCAGCTTTTGAATGAGACCATAAGAATCTGCGTGTGTTAAAAATGAGGCACAACTCTTGAGGCTCGAGACTATATGATTCCATGGCCAGATAAACATTCCTTCAAGGAAAGTCTCTGTTTGTTTCACCAGATTGAAGTTGCAGACCTCCTCAGTCATCTCGAGGAAGACTGCACAACAATAAAGAAGAGACACGTTTGAAACTGTGATCTCGATTCTTCCATTATTGTAGCAGAACCGAGAAACCAGCTCAAACCCATCAGAGCCTCCTGGGAAGTCATTGAATCTGATCCTTGAAGTCCTTATCTGGGCCTTTTCGTTTTCCTGTATGATAATCTTCTTCAACTTTCCCGAGTATGCTGATAAAGTTTTCTGCAAAATTCAGCTGAAGAATAATCAAAATATCTGGTAATTTCGAAAGAAAGGTAAAAACTGCATCAAGGAGGATGAGAAGTCCATTAGATTACCTGATTTAGAAAGAATGTTTGTCGACCATTAACCTGGATTACAAGGTCACACAGTCCTGACATCACTGCTTTGCATTGGACGGAGCAAGAAAGTTATATGGTTGATTACACCAATCTTAAACTGACAAGAATAGGGTTAACGTTGGGCGGGAGAATCCTGGTCCATTGGCCGCCGTTTCTTAGCGAAGGAAGTTTCTGTACCTGACAAGTATCAGCAAACGTTGGACAAGGTAAGATTTTGATGCATGCCTAAAAACAAGGAGAGTCTTTAAAAAGTTGGTACACACAAACTTCTTGAGAGCTGCTTAATGTCTATGAAGCTTGAATGAAAGGCATCCATGTCTGATCTTTTGGATTTTGTCTTTGTGACAGGAATCAGGATGAAGGGCAAAACAAAATTTTACCACTTTAACAACAAATAATTGAGATTGTAAAAAAGGGGCATATTTCAATTTTCTGATATCACATGCCTGCAAGTCAACGAGGCCTGTCTTTCTTTCTACGGGTACTATTCCCTTTGATATACCCACCAGTTTTGGAACATGTGAAGAAATGGGCCCTCCAGAGCTGTGTGATATGGGTTTTATATTGTCTTATGTACATGCAAAGAATAAATAATGGAGTTCATTCCTCTTCTTTTTTTTGCCTGGGTCCTTTGGAAATTGCTTATTTATTAGTTATTTCCAAATTATGAATAGAGGTTTTTTTTTTGTAATTTTCCAAAAACCGTTTTAAGTATGAAGGATTTTCAAATTATTGCATACAAAATTTAAAAATGTATTCAATGCATACAAAAAAAGAAGCGTGTGAAGAAACTGGCTCAACTGATTTTAGTGAAAATTTTGAATTGGTTAATTTTTTGATTTCGTTTTTAATTTTTTTAGTTTGTTTAGTCTAATAATTTTTATTGTTAAAAACTTATCAATTTTTATAAATCAAAATAAACTAATTAATTTTTTTAATAGTCTCCTTTTTAATTAAACTTTAAAAATTTTCAATCATTTTTTAAATTCTTCAATTTTATTAAAATTTTAATCGATTTTAAGATAGTTTAATACGAATTGAACCTTTTAAATCTAATATCATATCTTTCGGTTTTAACTTTCAATCTAGTTTTGAAAATATTGATATAAAGTAAAAATTATAAAGAATTAAAATTTAAAGGAGAGATCAATTAAGTCTAACTGTTTGGTTCCAATTCTGTTTTTCTATTGTGGTTTTTAGTTTTAGTTTTTTATTTTTAGTTTATGTTTTTTAAAAAATAAAAACTTATTTGATTAAAATTTGTAACAAAAACATTGAAAACGTACATCTATTGGTTGATATTAATAAAACTAAAAATAAAAATATTGTTACAATGCATGATATTGATAAATAAGAAAACCCGCAACGTAGAAATGTAGAAATAAAAAACGTAAAAATGAAGAAACAAAAAAACGCAAAATATAAAAATGTAAAAGTCAAATAAACTAAAAACGTAAAATAACAAACAATTATAAGTATAAAAATGTAGATAAACCATAAATTGTAAAGTAAAGATGAAGAAATAAAAACCAAGAAAATCACAAAAACAATATTCAATCAAATACGTTTTAAGGATTTATTTTTTTTTAAACCACCCCAAAAAAAAGAAAATAAAAATATTATTTAATTTTAAAAGGAAATTAATTAAAGAGATCTTGAAAATAAAACCGGCTCAACCCAAACCTATTGAAAATTGGTGGGAATGGGTTAATGATTAATAAAATTCTTTAAAATTGATACTCGCACAGTGTTTTCACTTAAGCGCGTAGATTCACTCTCTTTCAATTTCCAAACTTTCTAGGGTTTCGTTGTTAGTTAACCGTTTGATTTACGAATCATATTTGATTTGATTTCACATTCTTGAAAATCCAATCTTTTTTCATGCCCCAAATTCTGTTCACCGCTCCATGACGGATCACAAGCCGTCGACATCTCCTCCGCCGTCGAAACCGGCGTCTCCTCAGGAATGGGAGTCGCTGATCGACGATTTCCAGAACGGCGGTCCCCGCTTCCAGCGGTGGACGTCGCCGGACCTCATGACGGCTCTTGCCGACCACGCCATCTCGTGTCTCCTCAAAAAGGACTTCCCTCCAAAGCTCTCTCTCCTAATCTTCCTCGAAGAGTTCGCCGGGAACTTCTTCACTGACCAATCCGCCGTCGAACGCCTCCTGGAAACCGTACGCGCGACGATCCACGCGCCGCTCGACGGAGTTAACGTCACGTATCTCTTGAAAGAGCAGTTCTTAGTGTCGACAACTTCGATTTTCATCTCCATAGACGCGCTTACCAGATTTGACGCCCGGTGTACGGAGTGTTTGGTGGAGCTTTTGTTGACAATCATCAATCGGCCCAATCATGGACCTGACAGACAAACTCGGGCAGTGGCATGTGAATGCTTGAGAGAGTTGGAGAAATGCTACCCGTGTTTGCTCTCCGAGGTTGGTGGTCATGTTTGGAGTTTGTGCCAAAGTGAGAGATGTCATGCTTCACAGTCATATATTTTGTTGTTTACTAGTATTATTTATAGTATAGTCAACAATCACAATAAGTGTAATATCTCAATTTTGAACACATCTGTGCCTTTGGTTCCTTTCAATGTTCCTCAATCTGTTTTGGTTGATTGTAGTGGCAGTAGTAGTTGTAGCAACAGTAATAAAGAGGTTAGTAGTAGTAATGTGGGTTTGAATTATAAGGAGTTGAGGAGGGCGATGGCGTTTTTGTTGGAGTCACCGCAGGTTTTGACACCATGTGGGATGGTGGAATTTTTGGGGATGATTATTCCGGTGGTTGTTGCTTTGGAATTGCAGGCGTCCATGTTGAAGGTGCAGTTTTTCGGGATGATCTATTCTTTTGATCCTTTATTGTGTCATGTTGTTTTGGTCTTGTATTCAAATTTCTTTGAGGCGTTTGATGGACAAGAGGAAGAGATTGCTAGACGGTTAATGCTGGTTTCGAGGGAATCCCATCATTATTTAGTTTTCCGATTGCTGGCCCTTCACTGGTTGCTAGGTTTGTTGAGTAGATTGATGTTGAGAGGTGAGGTGGTGAAATACAAGTCAGTTTTGGAAATGGGTTTGAGATTTTATCCAGCTGTATTTGATCCACTGGCATTAAAAGCTTTGAAGGTTGATTTGCTTGCCTTCTGCTCAGTATGTCTCGGTATGTTGATCCCGAAGAGTGGCTCTGGTGAGGAGGCATGTGATGGCAAGTCTGTGGTTAAGTTATTTGAAGAGAGTTTGGCTTCTGTTTCCGCATTCAAGTGGTTGCCCCCTTGGAGCACAGAAACTGCAGTGGCATTCCATGCTTTCCATAAGTTTTTGATAGGTGCATCATCTCATACTGACATTGATCCTTCCACTACAAAAGCTCTTATGGATTCTACCATCTTCTGTTCTTTACAGGTAATCCTTCAAAAGTAAATGCTTTCAACAATGATGTGATAAAACTTTAGTCTCATGTTTCTTCCTGTTCTAAAATTGAATGATTGTTCTTAAGATGATTGATCGAATTGCGATATTAAGTTTTCTCAATTATCAACTCCAAAGGAATATCCTTGATACAACATCACCTGAATTTTCAAAATCAGGTTTTTTTGCTACAGCGTTCAACTTTTTGCCTTAAAATGTCAATGGTGGGTTTACTTTCTGAAATTGAAGGTCTTATTCAAGTTTGCTTATTAATGATTATTGGTAATTTCGAATACAAATCTCAGTGGCATATTTTGAGAACTATGTTTTTTTTTTTTTTTAAACCTCCTCCCTCTTTCTCCATTCTCCAAATTGGACATTTACTTTTGTTATTCTTTGCATAGATGAAATTGTAATAATCTTATCAGCTGTGGAAATTGTGAATTTATTTATTTCATATTTTCTTGGTCATTTTGACTTCCCTTGTCCAGAGCATGCTAGTGGAACTGACATTGGAGTTCCAAAGATGGGTACCTGTCATTGTTTCACTCATTGATCGATTTCTAGGCTGTCGGAAGCATTGTTGGTTGGGAGAGCGTCTGCTCCAAACAATTGATGAACGATTGCTTGCAAGAGTAATTGTAGATTACAAATTGGTTTCTTACTTCCCGATATTGGACAGAATTGCTGCTAACAAGACAATACCTCCTCATGCATTGTTAGACCTACTTTTAAGGTTTATGATTTTCCTTGTTGAGAAACATGGACCTGATACGGGACTAAGATCTTGGTCTAAGGGAAGCAAAGTTCTCAGCATTTGTCGAACTTTGCTGATGCACCATCACAGCTCGAGACTGTTTCTTGGCTTATGTCATCTTCTTGCATTCACTTGTCTTTACTTTCCTGACTTGGAGATTCGCGATAGTGCAAGGTGTGTCTACCTATTGCCTCTTCATTATCTTTTTGATTTTGCTATAGGTATAAAAGTACTTTAATATTTTTATGCTCTTTGCTGTAGGCCACTTTGCGTTCAAGTTGAGATACATTCCAGAAATTTGATCAGTACTTTTTTATAGTCTTTAGAATGTAACAAGTAAACCAAAAGGTTTAGAGATAAAATGCAAAGATGCGTAATGTTTAATGGTGTTTTTGCTATGTATTTATGTGACTTTGTTACTCCTTTGACACTGAGCGATTTTCTTAGTCTTCATCTTGTTGAATGAATATTTCTTGGCCAAAAAAGACACTATATCAGAAGAAACAATAACATAAGGAATGTTAGTTGTAGAAAAAGAAAGAATTAAGTGATTAGCTTGAAGGTTGTCGCCTATTAATTTGCTTCATTGACTTTTCTTTACCACCTGTTGCATTTGTAGAATATACTTGCGGATGCTCATTACTATTCCAGGGGTGAAGCTGCGAAGCTTGCTAAATTTTGGGGACCAGCTACTTGGCATTTCACCTTCGTCACATGCCAGTTCTTTCTTCAGTGTTCAATCACCTCAACCCTACCCTAGTTTCCAAAAATCAAGGCGTATATCATCATACATACACATTGAACGCTTGATACCCCTTCTTGTTAAGCAATACTGGTCCTTGTCTTTATCTCCTTTGGGTGGAGGAACTAGTAAACCTAGCTATCTTGAAAACATAACGGACAGCGAACCCCATGTTGATTTGAGAGAGCTAGACAGCCATGCAGAACACCCTCAAACTACCTTAGAAACTGGAAGAACAAATCGGTCTCAGGAGCCATTAAGGGTAATGGATTCAAAAATTTCAGAGATCTTAGAAACATTAAGAAGACACTTCTCATGCATTCCTGATTTCAGACACATGCCCGGAATCAAGGTTAGAATATCCTGTAGTTTAAGTTTTGAATCCGAACCCTTCAATCAGATATGGGTTGGTGATTCCCAGAGACAGTTGGAGGGAACAGATGATATTCCTGCCATGTATGCAATTGTGCTCAAATTCTCATCTTCAGCTCCATACGGGTCAATCCCATCACATCACATACCTGTTCTTTTTGGTGAACCTCGCAAGAACAGTCATATTTCTGATACCACAGCTTCATTGGACATTATATCTGCAGACAGTTGTTCTGAAGACGAAAGCTCTAGGGCTCCTGTAACAATCGATTTGGTACCAGGGGAACCATCACCTGGTCTAGTGGATGTGTTCATTGAAGCAACTGCAGAAAATGGTCAGGTCATTTGCGGTCAGCTTCAGAGTATCACCGTAGGTATAGAGGATATGTTCGCAAAGGCTATTCTTCCATCTGGCATTCCAGAAGATGCAGTACCTGCATATTATTCAGAGTTATTTGATGCGCTCTGGGAGGCATGTGGTGCTTCTTCAAACATGGGGCACGAAGTATTCCCATTAAAAGGAGGCAAGGGTGCTGCAGCAATCAGTGGGACTCAGTCAGTCAAGCTGCTTGAAGTTGCTGCAGACTCGGTAATCAGGGCAGTTGAAGAGCATTTGACTCCCTTTGTTGTTAAAGTGATTAGTGAACGGCTTGTTAACATCGTGAAGGATGGAGGAGTCATCAGAAACATCATGTGGAAAAATGCTACATCGGAGTCTTTTGGGGATGATACTGCCTCTTGTAGTGTAGATAGAGGCCCACTTCATCTTACTTATATTGATGATGAGGATGATAAAGAAAGTGGGTTAGATACGAATAGAAGTCAAATGGGTTGCTTTCATGTACTCATATTTCTTCCACCAAGGTTCCATCTCCTTTTTCAAATGGAAGTACGTGGTATGTCCACTCTAGTACGAATTAGAACAGACCATTGGCCGTGCTTGGCTTATATTGATGAGTATTTGGAAGCCTTATTTTTGCCATAGAAGTGTTCCCTTTTCTTCTTCTGCTGCTGCTGGAAGATTGTTGGCTTGATTTGCTTTCCTGCTTGTTTACAACAGAAAGGCGGGTAATTTTTTGGCACCCATGCAATAAACTGTGTAAATATAGCTCTGCAAGTCAACTGCCTTTTTTTTATTATGATTATTTATAAATAGTCCACATTGTGAATTCGTTGTGTATCAAAAATTCAAACGGGTTATTTTTTTAACTATTAGGTAAACCCGTGAGTTAATACTGAATCTGTAAAGTTAATTCCTTCCTATCCATTTTTCAAGCCATTGTTGCAACTTTCCATAGTCTTGCTCCAAAGTCAGTACGAATGTTAGAAATATGATTAACATCTCATTATACGATTTAGTGCTACCTTAAGTTGGACCGGATTATCTATTTGTGCGTTGTGTTTTCGGTCTCTGCAAATGTTTACTGCAAAGACTTTCTTGCGAACTTATTAATGTAAATAATAAAGTCAAAGTACCAAACAAATTGGAGAAAAGCAAAAGGTTTGGTTTTGTGGAAGGAATGGCGTGGCTTTCATTTTATATTATAATACTTTGTAAAGCACGATGGCTCTCATGTTGCACATAAAGCCAATGACCATATTGCCGTTTTTCCAAAGGTTTTTTAATTTATCTATAATTGATCTTTAATTTCATAAATTTTAACAGATTAAAATTATCATCATATCCATAATGTTATAAAACTGTCATAAAAAGACAAATTATTCACTTAATTATCAAAACATAGGTTTCAAAAAATAACAATATCAAAAGCTTGATGCAATCATGAATTATGGATCTTATCAGGTGAAGCCAATTTCAAAACGAAGAATCTTGATTTTTGTAGGCCAAATGACATAAAGACCTACTCAGTGCATCAAAATTTCTGTTGACATATCCATGGAAACACAGGAAAAATAGGAGAGACCTTTGCAGGATGTGAATCAATATGCTTTCATATAACACATAATTCACAAGCAAGCAAATGTAGATCACTCGGGACTAATCCAAAGTTATACATAGTTCTAACCAGAAATGTTGGACGTGTTATCTTGACTCACGGATCCTTCTTGACCCTGATTGATATCGCCCTGATTCTGCTGGGCCTCTACTTTTTGATTCAAAGTTCTTTTCTTCCTTCTCATCAAGCACCCTATTCTGCTTCCGTAACATCTCCTCACAATATCTTCGCCACAAAATTTCCCTATCTTTTCTAGGCATCTTGTTATACCTGTGATCGGGCTTAAGAAGGCGCTTAGCTGTTGACCATGAATCAAGGACTGATTTCCCATCTTCCGTCTTCTGGGCAGCTGCTTCAGCGGTTATAACTTCAGATAAGAGAGCTTTGAAGTCATTCGTGCATCTCTATGTAATGGCCCAAAAAGGAGGTGTCATTGTAGTCATAAATTATCAAAAATGATCATGGAATCCAAAACCAAATCAAATCCCCTAAATTAGTCAAGTCCACAAAAGAAATACAGGCCCTTTAATGATAGTACCTCATGCAGCAACTTGACATGTTCTCTGAAGAGTTTCTCTACATCAGATGGATCCAAATCAGGGTTGGTTGCACGTCCTTGAGGATCTTTCTCCAATTTGGCCTTTGACTCTGTCCATGATGCCTAAGTACATAAGAAGAAAAGGTGAACAAATTAAGTAGCAGAAGCCCATCTCAAATCCTAACAAAACTGAAGTAAAAACATCATCATTTGGTAAAGGCAAAGAGGGATAAAGAAATTCCAACACATCGAACTGCCACTTCCCTACATCTGGGACCACTCAGATATTAATAGATGAACACTTCACATGCTTAAACAATACACCCAACAAAGCCATAACAGTTTTCACAACTACAAGATTATTTGGTAACTAGTCTAATCAGCCAAATACCATGATATAGCAATCATAGAAAGCAAGAACAAAAAGCTCAAATCATGGCCTGTGTTCAATTGAAGGAATATTGATGTCCTTGTAGAGTTACAAATCAAGCTAATTCAAAAACCTTCAAACAGACAGGCTTAGCACCATTTAAAAAGCAGGAAATGTTGCAGTTCGGCTGTAGGTGTTCAGGACCCCAACAGAAGATACTAGACAGTTATTCCTAAACATGTATCTAGTAACTAAACCCTATTGCTCTACCAGTTTGGAAATTGCTATAGATGGAAAAACAACAGACTTGCATTATAAACCTCCTCTGATAAAATTGCAATTCAGCTTATGCCGTGACTTGTGATCATACCTGGGGGTCCTTAATTGTTTCGACAAGCAATGCTTGAAAGGAAGTCACTGCCTCCTTCCTACGCACTTTAACCCGCACCCTTTCCATTTCTTGTTCTTCTCTTTCCTTGCGTTTTCGCAACTCTCGCTCTCGTTCCTTCAGCTTGTCCTAGAAAAGAAATGGAACAAGTTCAATCTTTAATACCTATCACTATCAAAGAATGAGTCACTACTTCACTGCCCCAGTCAATCCAAGTTAACTGATGCAACTTGAAGGGACCAAAAATTAATATCTAACATTAAAAATGAAATATGTACACATATAACACCATGGTCATTAAACAAGGCATCTTGATCAGGTATCCTGCATCCTCGTTATGACTCAAACTAATTACAACATAGCATGCCTAACCCCCACCCACCCCAAATCATTCTGCATTCAATACAGATCAAAAGTGAACAGGGACTACACAAGAAAAATTAAGATAAAATTGTTTGAAAAAAGTAAAAGTTAAAGATAATTGCAGTTTGCAACACTTATGCTGCTCGATTACATTCTTTCATTTTTGTAATTTTCCTTTTTCCCTTTTAAGTCAAGATCTCTCAAGTCTCAGGTACCCACAGATTGAAAATGCCACCTTTCTAAACCTTATTTGACTCACTGTTGAATGCTAATGCCCACAAACCCAGAAGCCAAGTCCATTATCTCTAAGTATTGGGTCTGTTGCAGTTTCATCTTGATGACCCAGAATTACCCAAGGCATAACAACCCAGAGACAACTACTTGCCCACATATTTGGATGTGTACACATCCAACAGAAATCCTTAAGTCAAAATTAGCAATTACTAGGGAGCTTGATAGCACTGTCCTAGACAGACCTACAAACATAAACAAGAAAGTTTTATGTTACCCTGAAATGAAGCACCAATAAGACAGTAGCGCAACATAAAATGGTAACTGCAACTAACAACCAATATACGAAGTTCATGTAAGGTATTATATCAAAAATAGAGTTTCTGATACATATGCAGCTGGTAGATGAACACCTCCAAATTGTAAGCCATATAATAACAGTAACGGTAAAAAAAATAGAACATAAAGAGAGGAAAGGCCAAGGCAAGTTTATTACTATCGACTATAATGATACTAGAAAAAGAAAAGGGAACTAGAAGTTCCAAACTAAAATCAACACCCTTAAATAAAACCAAGTATCAAGCATTAAAAAAAATATTTTTGACTGAACAAAGATCTTCGAACACAACTGATTAAAGTTAAGTTCAAACCTACTTCCAATAACATTTCTCATGAATAAAAGCCAACAGTATATACCTGCTCCTCCCTCTTAGCTTTTGCCTCTCGATCTGCTTCCTCTTCGACAGATTTCAGCTGAGACAAATACTCGTTGAACAAAGCCTCCCTATCGTCGTGCTTTACAGATTTGTATCTTGGGTCATTCCTTAAATTATCCTTCACCTACAGTAGAGACAACGGATATTGATACACAGGTTTATGGGGAAAAACTCAATGGAATGAAACATATCACAGCTTCTGATTTATTTGCAAGACCTAACTTTCTTCTTTTCCCTTTTTCTTTAAACTTATCATGCACCACTATCATCATAATTCATAGACAGATTACAGGACAGGACACTATTTTAACAGTAAATGAGAACACAAAGTCAGTTATAATCCTGGTAGTAAGCACACTTATATCAGAATTAATGGCACAGTAGAGTCCAACTGTCCAGAAATGAATCATACATACCCTAGATTCAATCCTCCAACTGTTAAAAGCTAATTGTCACATGGGTACTACCTTTGGGAGTTGATACGGTGCAGATTTCAATTGCATATAACAATTATAACTGCTGATAAGAAAATTCAGTTAAACATCTCAATTACCTGATTATATTATCAAAAGAGCATTGAACCATATTAACAAGAAAAATCTGCAGCATTGTCAACACACCAAAGTAATGTTGCTAAACCTAAATGGGAGGTCATAAGTAAGCAATTTCTTCCATTGCATTTGAAATGAGAAACACATAATAGATAAGTAGTACGTCCTAGTAGAAATTCTGCTGAGTTATGGGAAAGTCTAGAAGTACGCAACCTTATTCTCTAACTAGTAGAAAGACTGTTTCCGATAGACCCACAAATAATGGATATAGTAGTCAAATAAACAAATACAGCAAGTAGGTGAACATAGCATTTATCTAATATATGCAACTTGCAATCATTTAAAAACAGTTTGGCCACCTTTAACTTTGATCCATTGAGGCTTTGGTGGATGGAATGTTAATTACACCCAGTAATCAATGAGAAAAGGTTAAGGTGAGACCTAAAATACCCCACAGTCTGATGATAACAGAAAACTATGTGTTTATATCCTTATCAGAAGTTAAATGGAACAAACAGAAAAGGAGATCACTCCAGATAAGTTTCCATTTCTTTCATCCCTAGAAAAATGATATATTATCTGCATGGAACCAACTTAAACAATTTAAAACAAGATTTGCAAGCTAATTGAACATATTTCAGCCTAAGAATATCCAGCACTTTGTATTTGAACTTTCCGTATGCATGACCTCACTCGTTTTAAAACCTACCCTGGACCAACGTGAATTCACTGTGATATCCCCTCTTTCTTGAAGCATGGATTTGAAACTAGCCGCAGCAGCTGCACGTTCAGCTTCAGCTTTCTCATTTGCTGCCTTCTTCAACGGTAAAACCCTACAATGAAAACAAAAATGTTGTTCAATCCATGAACAATATTTGACATATATCATAGCAGAAGGTATTTACCATGCAAATTAAAAGAGATTCAAGGGCTAATATACACACCCAAATGATCCGAGAATCTCGTGACTAGCCTACTAGTCAGCTGACACATGTTGCTTTCAAGGGATATGTACAGAAATCACTCTGTCTCTAGGAAACAGTTCATGCAGATCTGAATAAGGAACTGGGCGAGAAATATAATGCAGAAAATAGCTATGGTAAATTGCATTATTTGTTGTACAGGCACTAGCATAACGCGCGAATCCTTACATAGAAATGTGCAAAACATTTCTCCAAAGTGACACCATTTTGTAAATAATTTTGCTTGATTAAATAATCAAAATGAAGTTTGGCTAGGTAAAACTAATGCCATTTATCAAATTGTTTCATATCATAGATGTGGATGCTCCCTATCTGCCACCACCTGTTAATATTGTAAAATAGGATGATTTATTGTCTGCGGGTGCAGCTGGAGTAGATGATCTAGAAAACACTCAAGAATTTGAAACTACCCATAAATAATATTATAAGGAATACAATTGCCAAAGATGCATCAACTATACATGGTCCAAATGTGTTATATACAGTCGAACATTCCTCCAAGAGAATTATATTCATAAGCAATTTTTTACTATTACCTGCTCCTCATGAAACAGAACATGTAATTTTATAAACTCACCGTCACAGTATTCCCAAATAATAAACACAAACACATAAATATATACATAATTTAAAAGCACAGAGATGCAATCTCATACAAAATCAGATAAAACAGAAAAGAAAATTAATAAAGCAATGGCACATCTTTTTGCAGAATGTATCCAAAATAGAAATTACATCACTATTCATAATAGGCATCCTGAAAAGGCTACTATCATCATCTGTATGGATAAAATGGTGACCACCAAAGTAATCCCTCGAGTTCCTATACACCAAGTAATTAAAAAAAAATAGCCAAACCAATAATAGTGGTTGTAAATACTACATACAAAAGGAACTATTAGCCACAAACAGAATCTACCTATGTATTAGCAATCTGAAGATGAGTGCTGTGAGCAACACACTCTCAAGTGCACAGGTATGAATAATGTGTGCCTTAAAAAAGATGGAACGGAAAAAGCTCAAGACTAACATTAACAGATTTAACTAAAAACTAACTCCAATTCTTCTGGAATATCTAACAAAGTGATGGATCATCAAATATTTTTTTATCTTATGGCAGTCGCTGAATCAATTATGTCAAATGGACTTCAGCATCTAATCATCATCGACTTCGAAATCACACACACAGACGGAAGATTTAAAAGAACAATCAAATGGGAATAGGAAAAAGTGCAACTTAAATTACATTAACGTCACACAATCAGCCATCCTCTGTAACTAGTACCTCTCATTCAGTAAATGTTCTCGTTCTTTCCGTTCCAAGGCTTCAAACCGAGGATCATGGCCCCATTTCTTCCTGAAAGTGTGATAATCAGTGTTGTGATCAATGTCCTGAAAATAAAATTTAGGCCATTAAGATACTTGCAATCCTTAGTCAAAACAACAAATGTTATCCAAAAACACATGAACCAAAGAGAAAGAAACAGAATTCAGATAAATGAACGAAACCTCCGATGCTTCTTCCAGTAACCGCTTGAATCCCTCTATTACGGCCTTCTGAGCTGCTCGTTTTTCCTTGCGTTCCTCCTCAGCACGTGTCTTAACATAGTGTTCAAACAATGACCTCCTTGCAGAATGACTTGGAATGGCCTGTAACATAATAAAACTTCTCATATTCAGAAGGCAAGGAACTTTATATGCTAAAATTAGAAAGAAAGCAACATATGTAACAAAACTCAATAAGCATTTCCAACAGACATAGCCCCTTTCTGGTGCAGCTTCCAAATGCATGCACAAGTATCATTATCAATGTGACACAATGTTCACTAAATAACATCAAAGAAGAAGGTATCAATGCAGAAGCATTTCCATCAGAACATCAAGTAGCTGATGTTTTAACAAAGGGGCTGAACAGTTCAAGTTTTCACGATCTTGTATACAAGCTGGGAATGGAAGACATCTAAGGGATTACATTAAACAGCTGTAAATAGATTATACTACGATATAAATAGGCTGTAAATAGATAAGATAGAATAAGTTTGAAATCCCTTAAATTAAGGGATTACATTAAATAGCTTTAGATAACTTTCCATATTTAAATTCTTACTTGTAATGTCCTATATATGGCAGTATACTTCCTATTCAATATATGAGAATATATGAAAATTCTTTCCCACACCATTTACTGTCGCCATCTTTTATACCCAAAGGAATATGAGATAATTATACTAATGCCAGTGATCCCAACTATCCTAAAGAGGTTGTGTTCCTAATCAACAGAACTTGTAATCCTCAAGACAAAAAAAAAGCAAAAGAACCTTAAAACGTGGATCAAACACTATTTTAGGCAGCTCCTTATCCCATTTTGAGAACGGCGCCACTCCTCGTTCCTTGAGCATCTCCTGAAATTTTCAAGGATATAGTAAGCACAGGTAATTGATAAATAAGATGAAACATTTCCTACGGGTTTATAACTCAAGATCAGTTGACCCCACATGAGGCTCATAGTAATCAATTAATGAAGTGAATCACCCCCCAAACCACACCGCCATGCACTAGCAGTAATTAGTTTCTTTTAATATAGATAACTTTTCAAATGCCTTGCTTCTAATTTCTAATTTCATTGTTATAGTTTTAGAAACAGAATAATCCCTAAAGCTATAATTCTAATTAAGTAGAAGGATAATGTACCTTAAATTGAATAATGCATTCCTCTTTAGTTGGCCCATTATCTTCATCCTCCGAATCAGTAGAGGTGTCGGTCATATTACCATCGCTATTCGCATCTTTAGACCTGTCTTTGCTATTCTCATTTTGCGAACCCTTGGTTGGTGTCTCAACTATTCGTGACCCATTTGATTCGGATGCAGCAATTCCTGATGAAAGTGGAACAGGAGGACTAATTGGAGAACCAGAATCTTGCAGCTTCTTTTTTATCAAATCCAGTGCAGATGATGTTCCTGGCACACCTGATGGCCTAAGGACTGCAGCATCACGACCACCTGTGTTAACAGCAGGAGTACTCAAACTAATTGAAGCAGGTCCTTTTTCATTCGGAACATCAGTATGTGGAACTGACAAGGCATCGTTTTTTGACAGGTCTGCTTCCTGTCTCTTCCTTATTTCTGTCACCTCAAGTGGGACCTGCCAACTACTTAACTAAAGACATGGAGAAAAAAAATTAGAAAATAAAAAATATAAGGCAGGAAAATAACTCACTAGAATAGACAAATATTTGGCTTCAGAAAAAACACCACAAAGCCAAGTTTTTTCTTCTCTCTCTGATTAATAGTGCTCTAATTTTCAAATTGCTACTAAATTCCCACCATACTGAGATAACACTGGAAAACAATTTCTCACCATATAGCATGTTTGGAATAGTACAACAAGGCAGTTTTTGGTAGTCTACCTTTGTTTTGTTGTTGTAGTAATATTTCTTGCCATCATTAGTGGTGATTAGGGCCCAATCTGTACCAGCCAAATTTTCCCTAAACACAAAAAGAAAGAATATATTGAAAATGGAACATATAGAATCCAGTTGTGTTTTCTTATCCAAAAACTAAAGAGAGACTATTGTTTCTTTCATTTTATATTTCTCTCTCTAATTCTTTCCTCCACTTCTTTTATGCCCAAACACAAGTTCAGCACGTCCTTTTAAGGCTCTCCAACAACAAAGAAGAGCCAAAGAAGAGCCAACAATCATTTTTCCCAGACAGTATCTGAACCATGCAAGTATGCAGATAAAGCTACAGAAATAAAGAGGCCAAAAGGAAATATAAGGACAAAATCCACCCATCCTGAAGTATATGCTTACATTGATACTGGTGTTGGCTGCACTGGAACCTTGTTAGGCTGCATCCAGATTAAAACAAAGCAAAAGAATACTTTCAGCCACACTGCGGGTAGTAACAAGAATGCTACTATGGAAATACACTAAAACAAGAAGTAACCTTTAAGAGAAACCCAATTACAATGACAATGGAGTGTAATAGGAACATGCATCAATAAACCATGAAAAAAACTAAAAAGATCTTTAAAAGAACAGTTGTATTGTATTGAAGAATACAAAAGGTATTAGAAAAAAAAGATTGAAGAAAAAAAAATAAGACATAAGACGGAATCAAATGATTAAGACATAAATTAAGAACCTTCATAAGAAAAAAATATCCAGAATATTATTGATTCCTAATTTGTCTCGGTCAACTAATAATCAGAAATTAGAGTTTCAACAAGCAAACAAGCTAAGAGACGCATAGACATTGCCCATTTTAGGATATTAAGGACACTCCTAGACTCAAAATTATAACCGCACAACAACTAACAAACTACATTGCTCCATTCTTCAATCTACTATAATCTGCAAAGCTAATAGTGAATAAAGAAAAAAGCAAGTCTCATACAGTTATGACACAGTTTCAGACAGGTATTCCGTGTACCTCCCCTTTAAAGCCGGGAGGTTTCTCATAAGTTGAAACCCCTGTTAGAGCATTATAGTAATAAACAACTCCTGCATCAGTCTTGTGTGCAGTCCATGTATCTGATGGTTCATTGCTGGAAGTATTATCCACGATGCCAACATGTGGATGGCTCTTGATATCTGCAATGCACCATTTAACATTGATAACAAAAGTTTTAATCCTTGTAATCTTAGTAAGGAATAAACAGCTCTTACATTGTAAGTTTATGAGTATTCAAGCATGAAACCCTGAGCGTACCAATCCCAGGAGGTAACTCTGCCTGCACCCCTGAAGCACTGACCAACTGATGGCTTGAAGCTAAAAAGGATGCAGGATTTGCATCTGCGGAACCAATTGAAGAAACACCAGGAGACTGGGAATCAGATGAAACAGACAATTGAGGGGTCACTTGTGCAGGTAAATGAAAGGACCCAGAATAGACGGTAGGATATGGCATGTATGGTGGCCTGCCAGCTATTTGTTGGGGTTGCAACCAGAGTCCCTGAGGTGAAGCATTCATAGGAGGTAAAGAAGCATAAGTTGGATAAATTTGCTGCTGAACAGCTGCATGTGAAGGAGGTGTTGTCATAGCAGGCCTTTGAACAGCAGAAGCAGATGAAACAGTTGTGGGTGGAAGCATATATGGTGGAGATGGTGTTAATCCAGGAGGCCCAGGTGTTCCAGATATTACGGACAATCCATGAGGCACAGAAGCAGGAAATCTAGAAGGTCCTTGTTGAATTGGGGGGCCCAGGTTTGGAGATGATGATACACTTCCAGTAGAACTTAATGGAGGACGAAGGGGAAATGATGCTGGCTCTGACATAGTTGATGCAGATGTCAAAGCATTGAGGTGTGCATTTGCAACTGATGAATCCTACATTGCATTATGCAAAGATATTCAAAATAAGTCCTTGGACTTTGTAGAACAACTAATCAGTAATCATTTTAACCAACTGACCACAAACTAGAGATCACAAGACACTCTAAGCAACATATCTAAGAAGAACCAACTTGACAAATGGACTTTCACCTCATCATGTATAGCTATTATCATGAGCTCATCAATCAACCACATGATGAATTACTAAAAGATATTAAGATCTTTGATTCCATTGCTAAGATTCATCAATCAATGAGAAATGCTGATAACAAAGTCGAATCAACATTTATAATTTTAGCATAAATAGGACAGTCTTAGAATATAATCATCTTATCACTACTTAGGAATGTAACACCTGGCACATTACAAGACAAAGCCACCTATAGAAATATGATTTAAGAGCCACATTCACCAAGGAAGTAGTTCACCAACAAATTCACGTATACAGGCGAACTTATTTATATATACATAGCACTATGTAGTTTAATAAGTAAATTCATAGCGCAAAAAGCATTCAACTAATTTGCTGGGGTAGAAGTCCTCACATACACCCAAGATAAAACAAACGAGAAAATTTTTGAGTTGATGTATGTATATTACTATGACATCATCGGAGTACCGTCTGGCAAGTCACATTCCACACATTTAAAAACCTCAGCAGGCTTCAAACATACTAGTCCACATTACCAGATCTTAACCAGACCTTTCCAGCATGGACATTGGAGACAGATTAACCACATACTTACAGGTTTCTCAGATTGATCTTTCTGCATAAGATGACTGTTCGCATAAAAAGAAAAATTTGTAGCATTTGGAAGAGCAGTTGCAGGATTTGGTAGGATAGGAGCGGTTGGTGCTAGAGAAAAGGAAGTAGGACGTGCAGAATGCCCAAAAACCAGAGATTGTGTGGGTGCCACAGTAGATGGATTGTTCTTTCCGGCATGAAATTGACCTGGAGGAAATGGCTGTAACAGGACAGGAATAAACTTCAAACAACTATAACCAGCTTTTTACAAAGAAAATAGATCAATAAAAGTAGTCATTAGACACGATAAGAAAATGCAAATAATCCACTGAATGCTTTTGTAGTGATCTGAAATCCTAAGCAACAATCCATGGAATCAATTATTAGCTAATTGTCCTTTTACAGTTTCCAAGGTATCCAACCAACATTCAAGTTGCATTGAATAAGTTTGAAAATAATATATGGAAAATCAATTCGCAGGTTAACCGCCTAACATAGATGATTTCCTCAAGCCTACTTTCAAGGGCATAACCTCTTCACCCACCATCTCCAGTTCCATTCCACAAATAGTTATTGAACGTGAATTTAATCAAGTTATGACCACTTACTCCACTAGACAGGGACTGCTGATTGCCAGGAAAACCAATAGAAGTTGGTGAAATGTTGTATGTATAAGAGGGTCCAACAGATGAAGCCAGACCAGGGACTGCAGGTTGAATAGCAGGTGGTCCAGTAAGATGAGAGTCACTAGCCTGCAAAGGAGAAAATTCTACACATTATCACTCTTCAGATGATGAATAATGCCCAAGTAAAGATGAGATGACAATACAGTTAATTGTAACTTACATGAACTTTATCAGAACTGGCTTGTGAGCATTCTTCCTTGTGGTCACTAGAGAGACTGCTGGGGGCCTCAGATATGATCATAGTAGCTGCTGTTGGATTCGAAGAATCACCAGATAAACCTTCAGATGATGCGCCAGATACAGATGCCTGCGATGTTGATGACCGCACTTCCTGTGGTAACCAAGCTGGAGATGCCATTCTTAATCTGCAAGGAAAAGAACAAAAGAAAGTGAATAAAACAAACCACAGACAAAATAAACAAGCATAAATGCCACCATCATTAGCCTACTGCTAATCACATAACCCCATACCCTTTCTCTAGAAAAACCTATCATCAGTCTCCAGCAATCTCAACACTCATAGCTACAGCAATAACCAAAGCTTTTCTCACATTCACCGACCAATCCACATATTTTGATTCCAAAAATGCAAAAAAACAGATAACAATAACGATAATTACAAAACCCTAGCTCGCCGCCTATGCCTTTCACTAAATTCACTATCGACATCATTTTCTCACTCAAACAAGAATAAATAAAACAAAGAGATTCCAGTCCCCAAACAAATGCAATTAGACTTTTCTGCAAATTTCAGAAGAAAAATTAAACATTCCCCCAAACATGATAACTTTTTGCATCAGACCAACAGGCCAAATTGTCAAAACAGAAACGAATAAGGAACAAAACTCTTAAGAAGACTCGACGTCGCCAATGGCGTATCGTCGACTCGTCTCTGCCGGAGAATCCAACGGTCGGCGTTGGTGGAGGTTGTGTTAGATTGGGAACTCTTAACGGTGAGGCTTCGCTGGGTTGGATACAGGGTTTAACTATAATTGCGACGACGCGGGTTAAGAAAGCGGGTGGGCTAGCCTATGTATAACTCAATATAATTTTACAAAATTATCATAATCTTACTTATAATCTCCTACTTATTATTGAATTTATTATTATAATATATGGGGAAAAAAAAGCAAGGTGTATTTTTTAATAATAATAATAATAAATTTTATGAATAATTTTCAATTTTAGATTTAAATAAAACTCTTAATAATTTTATCAGTAAATAAATTATTTCAAAACCTAAAATAAGGTTGTTAATTAATTTACACTTGAGTATTATATTTTATTTCTAAAATAGTTTATTTAATTATATACACAAAATAAA
The DNA here is from genome assembly GCA_026413385.1 of Erythroxylum gracilipes. NCBI lineage: Eukaryota > Viridiplantae > Streptophyta > Magnoliopsida > Malpighiales > Erythroxylaceae > Erythroxylum > Erythroxylum gracilipes. The sequence continues at coordinate 6,286,663 of JANZLC010000003.1, forward strand.
TTATAAAAATTATTAATATTTTTAAGATTCATATTTGACAAGGTGAAAACTGTGATGGTTTACTTGTTTATTTCTTTTATGTGTAATATTTTGTCATATACCAATTTAAATTAGTTAAAATAAATATTGAGACATTTTAAGCGACTAAAATTAAATAAATAAAACAGTAAACATTATTCACAATTAGATTCATCATACATACATAACAATGCATATGAAAGAGCTTCTCATATATGTTAATAAGCTCTCATCTTTCATCTTATTCTTAATTTTGTCAACAATAGTGCCATTTGTATTGTAATTTTCTAATGTTATTATTGTCAACTTCTTGATGTTCAAGTAGATCAAACAATTAACTAGTACACTTATTAGCTTATTATTTGTATGAGACATCAAATGATAAATAAACTTACCGTTTAGAAATAAAATAATTACAATAAAAGAAAAGAAAATCAACACAAAATTTTATCAAAATATATTTCTTAAACATAATTTACCTTGTAATACAACTGCATAAAATCTAATTATTTTAATATAATGTGATGTCACAATCATGTAACATTTCTTTTGATTTTCATGTAACCACATTTTTGATTTAATCAATACTTTTTTTTTTAGAAATGAAGGAATCTGTAATTGCTATTTTTTGAATGCGGACGGAGTAAATCTCTGGATTAACGCAATAACTTGTAAATCATGTCAATCGGGTACTCTGCACTATCCTATACGATAGGTTCAATTGAAAAGGCATAAATAGGAGGATTCGAACACAGGACATAAAAAGTTATTTGTCAATGCCACCAATTTAAGTTAGAATATGTGATCTTTAAAGAAAATGAAAAATGCTATTGATATATTACAAAACTACCACGAAATTTTATAAAAGAGTATATAGACAATATCTTGTTGGAATTATTTAAACGAACTTTTACATACACAAGTGTTACTGTCGAGTAGGGGTGAGCATTATTCGGGTAAAAAAAATTCAAATTTTGGGTGATTTGGGTATTACCCGAATTATTTTAGGGCCGGAGTCGGATAACTTCAAAAAACTTCGGGCCGGCCCAATTACTCGAATTAAGTTATAAAAATACAAAATTTTAGGTTTTAAAAAAATATCAAAAAAAAACTTCGGGTAATTCGGATAAAGCCGAACAAAATTTCGGGTAAGCTCGGGTAAGAAAAAATTCAAATTCGGTACGGATAAGATGAAAAAAAAATCGGATAATTCGAGCCGGGCCCGAACAGTAAAATTTCGACCCGAATTACCCGAATGCTCACCCCTACTGTTGAGGGCTATTTTAAGGTTTGACCTAACGTTATATTAAGGTTTCAGGTTAATGGGCCTAAACCATCTAATTAAGTATATGTGTGGAAACCCTAATGAAATATTTCTAACTTATGGTGGATAAATTAGGAATAAGACTATGCATATAAATAAGAGAACTATTAAGGTTTCTTTGATGACATCCCATTGTTAAAAAAGATAGACAACGTTCATCCTTTTTACATTTCCAGTATACGATTTTTAAAAGAATTTGCCTATGCGTGCGTAAGAGAAATTGAAGTTTAACACCACTAATATTTTCCTCCCTTTTCAAAACCCACAAGTTAATTATATACTTTCAGGCTTTGGTCAATTTTTAAATTTTAATTAAAATAATATGGAATTATAATGTTAATTTCAACTATTGATTAATTAAATTCAAATTTTGACATTTGTATTTTTAATTATATGTTGTTGATATTTTAAACTAATTAATCGAAACAAATTTAATTTAATTTTTGACATTTGTATTTTAATTATCGGTTGTTGATATTTTAAACTAATTAATTGAAACAATATGTTATCTAAGTAACCTCTTTTAATTGAAACAATATGTTATCTGGTGTTTGTTATTTTTTGTTCTCTATTCACTTAATACTTTTGCTACTACAATATCTATCAACATCAATTCTATAACTGTGCTTAATGACACAAACTTTGAGGTTTGGAAAAAGAAAGTCATGATCGTTCTTGGTTCCATTGATCTACACCTTGCTCTTCGGTTTGAGTGACCCTCCTATGGATGCAAGTTCCTCTAATAACAAGATGGATTGGGAGAAGTGGAACACTCAAATCACATAAGTCTTATGTTCGTAAAGCATGCAGGTCAAAAATATTCAGGGGCACAATATCTGAAGAGAATGACAAAATCTCAAATCACACGAGTCTTATGATCATAAAGCATGTAGGTCAGAAATATTCAGGAGCACAATATCTAAAGAGAATGACACAAAATTGTTCCTTAAAGACTTGAGCAATATTTTGCTAAAAAATGAAAAGGTGGAAATAAGTACTCTTCTTACCAATCTTGTTTTCATGAAGTATAAGTGTAATAGGAACATCAGGAATTATATTATAGAAATGTATCCTCTTACTTTAAAACTAAAGACATTAAAGTTAAAGATATCTAAATATTTGCTTTTGTGCATTTGGTTTTGATCTCTTTTCCCGTACAATTCAATTCATATTGTAAACAAAAGAGAGATTAAAGCAAAGAAGGTTTAAAGTGCTCATTTGGCGTCCAACTCTAAAGGCAATAATAAGAAGAGAAAGAAAGATAAGGAAGTTGCAGGTAATGTACCACAAAAGATGCAACATAAAGAGCCAAAACAACAAACTAGAGAAAATGTTTGAGGGATCAAGGAAGGAAAGGAAAGCACTTAATCATTCTTGATTGTTGCAAAACTAATGGTAGGCTTTGGAGTTAGTCATTCGCTTACTACTTATGTGGAAAGACTTCTTACAAGAAAAAGGAATGTACCAAATATCATGCTTGACATGCAAATAAATGTACAATTCTTTTTTTGGTTTGTTTAAAGGTTAATTTCATTTTAGTAATTAGTCACACTTAGTGGTTAGATTTTAATGCTACAACTCATATAAGTGTGTCCAAGTAGGCTTGCCATAGCTACCAAAAACCCAGTGGTTAAAGATAAATTTATATAGGTGATAGAATGGCAGTTGAAGTTGAGGTAATAGGGAGTTTTAGATTATCATTTAGGACTAAAAATTGTTTGGATTTGAAAGAGACCCATATTGTACTATCTTTTAGGCAAATTTTGGTTTCTATTTCTTTATTAGACAATTTAGTCTTTTTCATTATTCAGAACTTATCGGTTCTGATTGTTTATCAAAATACAATAACCTATACTTACTTGATATATTTGTTTTATCTAATGAATCCTTGCATGTTAATTCATGAAGTGCTAAAAGAAAATTAATAAATGATCATTCTACTTGGCATAAGCTTTTAGTGTATATCTCTAAATAGATAATTAAAGGTTTATGATAGATAGAATTCTTGATCCACTTGATCTATCAGACGTTAAAGTTTGTGTCAAGTGTATTAAAAGAAAGCAAACTAACATAAGAAGATTAGGTACCAAAAGGTCTTCAGACTTCTTAGAACTAATTCATACAAATATTTGTAGGCCATTTCCTACACCTTCTTGAAATAATCAAAAACAATTTATTATGTTCACGAATGATTACTTATATTATGGGTACCTTTACCTCATTCATGAGAAGTCATAGGCAATGTACATGTTAAAAGTTTTCAAAATTGAAGTTGAGAATCAACTTAGTAAAGGGATTAAAAGTGTTAGATATAATTGTGATGGTAAATATTAAGGTAGATGTGATGATTCAGGTTAATAACATCCAGATCCATGTCAAATTCCTCGAATAATGTAGTATCATCCTATAATACACTATGCTAAGAAGCCCTATCATGAATAATGTTGCTAAGAGACAAAACATAACATTAAAGAACATGGTAAGGAGTATAATTATTCACACTTTCTTACCATATTCGCTTTGAGGCGAGGCATTAAAGACTACAAATTACATTCTTAATAGAATTCTAACTAAGACGGTGAATAAAACATATTATGAATTGTAGATGGGTAGAAAACCTAGTATAAAGAATTTTCATATTTAGGGTTATCTCATTGAGGTAAGGCCATGTAGGCTAAATGAAAGGAAACATGACTTTAGAACTATCAGTAACTATTTCGTTGGATACTCTAAATAGTCATAAGGTTAAAAAATTTATGATCCTACAACTAAATCTATTTTTGAGATGGGAAATGTCAAATTCGTTCAGGATGTTGAGTTTAAAGGAGAAAATAAGGTTAGAGACTTTGTCTTCGAAAAGGAATTCACCTCTCTTCTTACAGATTAGGTTATCATTCCTGACATTGTTTAAGAAATAACTCAAAATCAATAAGGATGTTAAAAATCTCCATAATCAAGATCAATTGAATATTTTTAAAGGACAAACTCAACAACTTTAAGAACAAATTCCACTAAGAAGGTATACTAAGGAGAGGAGAAGTGCAATTCCAGATGATCATGTTATCTTTCTCCAATAACATGATATAGACATTGGCATAGTGGAAAATAATCCAATAAACTTCTATGAAGCCATTGAGAGTTATAATTATCAAAGGTGAATTGATGCTATGAATGAGGAAATTAAGTCCATGAGAGACATTGATGTTTAGGATCTTGTCCCATTTCCTGAAGATGTAAAACTGATTGATTGTAAATGGATATTTAAAACCAAAAAGGATTCCAAAGGTAATATGAAGATATATAAGGCTCATCTTATTGCAAAGGGTTATACTCAAAAGGAAGACATTGATTATAAAGAAACTTTCTCACTTATTTCTTCGAAAGATTCTTTTAGGATTATAATAGCATTTATGACACGCTTTGATCTTGAGTTACATCAGATGAATGTGAAAACAATGTTCCTTAATGGTGACATTGTTGAAACAATTTATATGGAACAGCCTGAAAACTCTGTTTCTAAAGATTCAAAGAAGATGGTTTGAAAATTAAAGAATTCCACATGTGGAATTAAGCAAACTACTCATTAATGGTATTATGAGTTTCATCAAGTTGTCATTTTTTAGTTTTATGATGAATTTGGTAATGATTGTATATACTATAAGTTTTGTGGTAGTAAGTATATTTTTCTGATTTTATATGTTGATGACATATTGCTTGCCAATAACGATATAGACTGATTGCATAAAACCAAAAAATTTTATCAAAGAATTTTGAAACGATCAATCTCAATAAAACCTCTTTTATATTAAGGATTTAGATACATTAGGAACATTCTTAAGGTATTACTGGGTTATCACAAAAGAGATATATTGCAAAGGTACTTAATAGATTTGGTGTGCAAGATAACAAACCAGGTGATGTCCCTATTGTTAAAGGAGACAAATTTTGTCTTAATCAATACCTTAAGAATGATCTAGAAACTAAATAAATGCAAAAGATTCCTTATGCATTAGATCTAGAAACTAAATAAATGCAAAATATACAATATCCTATATTGACCGACATTGATACCGTATTGTACTAAAACCAAGTTTGGCACGATATTCATAATATCGATCCAATCTGATCTCACTAAAAGATAAGGTAGAATCAGACGAAAAAAGAAATATTAAGATATCGTAACATGAAATTTTCAAGTTACATATCCATACTTGATCCTTAGTGTTAATTATATTGATGTATATGACTACATCAATAAATTTATTTGATCAATATGACCGATGGATGATATCAGTTAAACACGTGTGTATCTCTTTAAAAGGTCAACGCGAGAAGAGTCAAATCTATTCTAATGGATCTAGCTAACGTTAATGACACAAACTATAAGTACCTACCAAAGAACACACTTTCCTGAAATTATAAATTATAAATTATAATAAAATAAATAAAATTATAATACTTAAGTGAGAATTTAAATGAAATTTAGGGTGAATTAATGTATTATTTCTTGTAATATTTAAAAAAATGCCAAAAGGAGAATTTAAATATAAAAGAATTGAAAAACGAAAAAGAATAAAAGTCCACATCAAAACCTAAAAAAAAAAGAGAAAAGTACAATGCGCGTCGGCTCCGACCACGTCAAAACTGAAAATCACAAAATCCAGAAAAGGGGAATGCAATTATCCACGTCTTCCTCGTTTTGAGGTCTCCAATGGGTTCCTGTAATCTCCATCTTCCGTCAAATTATTGGGTGTACGTGACACGTTTAAATTGTCAGAGCTAGAACGCTATTACTGACTCGATTCCAACTCAAGTTAATCTACTTCTCTCTCTAAATTTCCCTCGCTCACACGAAACTTCTCGGAGTTTTTTACGTTTAAATCTCTTCCACAGCTTCATTCCCTCTCACCCACTTTCCACTTCTTCCAGTTTCCGTTATTTTCTTTTTTCTCTGTTCAGTAAAGGAAGGAGCTTTCAGGATTGAAGTTTCTGATTCTATGCTATCTTTATTTTGTTTTTAAGTTATATGATTGTAGTCATCTGGGTTTTGCCTTGATTTTCTTATTTTGAGTTGTTGGGCAGTTTGGATTCTTGTTTCCCATACGTGGGATAGTTCTAAAAATTCTATTGAAGTGGTTTGGAATTCATGTTCCCATGCAATGAGTCCTGTTATGCCCTTGTTGGAAGTGGGGCATTGACGTTTTCTTTGCTTCTAAATGATTTTGCAGTCTTCTTCTTTAGCTTCTTATCCTCAACTCTGCCCATGTAAATGTCTGAACCAAGACATCAACCTCGGCTTGTCATCCACCTACCCTTTGTCCAAAAGAAGAAGAAGAAGAAAAAGTTTGGTGCTGTTCAACAACTTTTCACACAGAAATTTTAGGAGAAGATTTAGTTTTCGTGCTTGTGTAATCCCCAACGATGGCAATAAACTGAATGTTAATGTGGAGTTTGCGAATTCGATAAGAAAAGGAGCGAAAAGCATTTCGTTGCAACAAATTTCCAGTGAACTGGAGAGTGAAGAGCTGTCTCATGAATCATCGTCTCCTTCATCGATTCAAATGGAGTCAAGTTTCACCAATTTCCAGGAAGACCCAATTGTTGATAAGTTAAGAACTGAGTTAGGAGTGATACATCCAATCCCTTCACCTCCAGTTAATAGAAATATATTCGGCTTGTTCATTTTCTTCTTCTTTGTTGGGGTAGCTTCTGATAAATTATGGACCTGGAGGAAAAAAGACCAGAGGGTTAAGGAGAATGGGCAACGTGGGACCTGGCCTCAAGTGCCCTCTAGCTTTCCATTGTTCTTGGAGAAGGATTTGCACAGGAAGGAGTCAGTGGAATGGGTGAATATGGTCTTGGGAAAACTGTGGAAGGTTTACAGAGAGGGTATTGAAAATTGGCTCATCGGATTACTTCAGCCTGTAATTGATAACCTGAAGAAGCCTGATTATGTAGAGAGAGTTGAAATTAAACAGTTCTCCCTGGGGGATGAGCCACTGTCTGTTAGGAATGTTGAACGTAGAACATCACGCCGTGTCAATGATTTACAGTAAGTTGTCCCTTGAAATACCTTGATATAGATTTTGTCGTGAAATTGGAATGGTGCATTGCATTGGAGTAGAGTTGCCTTTCTTTTAGAGTATCTCTTTACTCCCTATATGCTGAATTGCTGATACTTAATAGTTCAAAATTCAGCTTTGATCCTGTGTTGATTCGAGTCACTTGTGAACTGCTCCTAGTTATATGTCTTCAGAAGAATTAACTTTTGAGGACATCTTTACATGGAAATCCAAAAACATTCTAGTTGACATATTAAATGAATTGCCACTTATCCTGGAGAATGTGACTGATTTTTGTTCTCTTTGATGACTTTTAGGTACCAAATAGGTCTCCGATATACTGGTGGGGCTCGGATGCTGCTAATGCTAACATTGAAATTTGGTCTTGTTCCCATTGTTGTTCCAGTTGGTGTTCGAGACTTTGATATTGATGGAGAACTTTGGGTCAAGTTACGGTTGATACCAACAGAGCCTTGGGTGGGAGCAGTCACATGGGCTTTTGTCTCGCTTCCAAAAATCAAATTTGAATTGTCACCATTCCGATTGTTCAACCTAATGGGTATGCCATAGCCTACAAAATAGTTGCACTTATATTGACGTCTCCATTCTTTTGCAAAATAAGTATCATTGGAACACATAAAGATGAAATAATTTTAAGATCATTCATGTTATGCGAAGTATTTCATTACGTACTTAAATTTGTTTCCTTATTTCAGTCAACTGATGTTGCGGATTCTAACACGTTTTTCTTCTTCATCTTTTACGCATGCTTCGATCAACATCAGCAATTCCAGTTCTCTCAATGTAAGTGGGTTTTTGTCTTGGGAATGTGAATTTTTGAAGTGTCATTTGCTTTTGGGTTAAAAAGAAAACTGCAGTTTCTTCATTCATGTAGCTTACGGAAATGTTAAGTCAGTTTGTCGTTGGTGGCTACTCCTCTATTTCTAGCCACATTTTCTTGTCCTTGTGTTCTGTCTTTTTACTATCTAAAGTAATGTTTTTGAATCTGATATATGCATATCTATTTTATTATGTCTCAATTTGTTTGTCTTGTCTTATATATGGCCACTGAATTAACTAATATATTAAGGACTTTGTGTTTGCATTTCCCTTTCATTTTTCCCCCACTCAATACTCTACTCTATGTTTTAGGTTCTTGACGAAACTTCTCACAGAGGATCTACCACTACTATTTGTACGTCCAAAGAAGATTGTCTTGGATTTTGAAAAGGGAAGAGCTGTTGGCCCTGTTACAATTGATTTCAGATCAGGAGCAATGCAAGAAGGAAACAAGGATTTTGTTGGAGAGCTATCAGTAACTCTTGTTGATGCCCGTAAACTTTCTTACTTTTATGGTAAAATTACTCCCTTTTCTGTTTTCCTCTCTTAATTTTTTGTTAGTGTTGATAAAGACATAAGAGTTCCACCTGTAGTTTAATTTCATGTTGCTTGATGTAATGTCAAAGTGTTTATGATTGAGATCTCAAGCTCAGATCAGATAGTTTTGGGCACATCATGTTGACCCTAGCTTTCAGGCAAAAAGGGCTTATAGATGAGTCTCTTTGGGTTAATGCAATGATCTGGCTTTGAGCCTCATGTTTAAGATTTTGGGCTGACCGATTTCTTCACATAGTAATTGCTAGGAGAGTACAGATTAAATGTTCTAATTTCTATGTATAATGGGGTGCCTTTGTTTGTTGTGTGCTTGAAAATACTTCTGGAAGGTGCTTCTTGGTGACAATATCAAGCACTAAAAGATTGTTTGTTTAGAGATGACCTTCCTTTACCTCTTAATTTTCTGGAATGTCTCTGTTGGAGAAGATTTTTGGGGGAGTCATCAGTATATGGATTCTGATTAAGATTTTGAATAGAATATACATATTCATGACTTTTCATTGCAGGTAAAACAGATCCTTATGTTGTACTAAGCTTGGGTGATCAAACCATACGTAGTAAAAAGAACAGTCAAACCACCATCATTGGGCCTCCTGGTGAGCCGATTTGGAATCAGGTAAGGCTTCATTATGCTTCTCCATACACCGTGTTGTTTTGATTCACAAACCAAAAGCGTAATCCAAATGGATGCGTTTGTAAACTTAGGTTCTATAATCTCCTGATGTAACTAGATTTAATGACTGCGGCAGGATTTTCATATGCTTGTTGCCAATCCTAGGAGACAGAAATTGTTAGTCCAAGTGAAAGACTCTCTTGGATTTGCTGATCTGACCATTGGTATGGGCGAGGTAAATGACATTCTGGAACAAATTATTCACATAGTCATTGAGTTGGACTTTCTTTCCAAAATGGCTGCATCACTTAGTTTCAAAGCTTGTAAAGCTTCCATCAGGAGGGATGTTTATGGACATTGGCATTATGCATTCAATATCTTCCAAACGTAAACAGCCTGTAGAATGCACTATAACAATGATTTTAAATTGTAAGACTTAAATTATTCCTACAACATTTATATAGTCTTCTTTAATGGCGAAATATGTCATAATAGTTAAATAAATTTCTACTGTGGTGGCTTTGGTTGTAAAACTGTTCACTAATAGTCATGATGACTGGTGATAATGGTGGTATGAAGGTATACCATGTTGGGTAATGGGCTGGTGTAATTGTGACCAGGAATGGCATTGGCATTGGCAGTAGTAAATTCTGGAGCTTACATGTCTGGAACTGTATTCCTATCTTTCCCTTTTGAGTTCCATTTTTTTTCTCTTCTAAACTAGCAAAATCGGTTAGTAGTAGCTGTTAATAGTCCAAATGTTGGTTTGAGATCAACATCTTATTTACTCAAATTAAAGTTCGAAATCCCATACATGTATAAACCAGATTGACCAACATGCCTTACTTTAAGTTTCATGGTTGCACATTTAACTGAGATTAAAGTTTGCAGTTGTAAGAAAGTTTGACATATGTTTCTTATTCGAATGAGTCTTTGCTTTTATTAGTCTCCTTGTCAAATTTCATGTGCTTGCAATGTAAACTGAAGATTTTGGCCCGTTTCTCCTCTCCTTCCTCTAAAGATAAATAAACACTTCACATTTTTGGGTGATTACCTTCAAGGTTATTCATTGTTGCTTCTTTTTTGTTGTAACATTTTCACTACCATTTATGCATATAAAAATGAGCATTTAAGCTGCCTTCTTTGTTTTAGTTTTGATTTCTTTTTTCCTTGTTACTATTGATTAAAAAAAAAAAACCATTCTGAATCATTATCACTCCAGATTGATCTGGCATCTCTTCAAGACACTGTACCAGCAGATAGGA
>JANZLC010000003.1:6300859-6313122 GCA_026413385.1 Erythroxylum gracilipes
AGTGTGAATCTTTTTATATTCCACTAATTTCTCTTCATGTAAATTCTAGTTAGCATTACTCTGGAGGAATGTTCTGTTGGCGGCAGGCAAGTTTTGATTCCTTCAATTTGAGGCATCACAAGTTTATACGTATATATTTCAGTTTAGCCGGAAGTTTGATAGTAATTGTTAGATGATAGTGGTTGTGAGCTTGTTCCGTAGTTGCACATGATTTCCTATCTAACAATTACCGCAAAAGGAGTGAAGGAATGAGTAGAATGGCTAACCTGCACTTCCAACTTGCTCAGGTTTTGCATATCTGAGAATAGACCTAAGTATTGCTGCCTAAGGCCCATTCATGTCAATCTATTGTCATCTCTATTTGATAAACTTAGATTAGTAATTAAATTTAATCATCATCTTCGTCCTCACATCTAGTGTAAAATTTCACAATAAAGCGGAGTTTGGAGATGTTTGATATATATAATTTTATTCTTACGTAATAGAGAGGTTGTTTTCGATAAATACACATATAGATGGGACGATAAATTTGGCTGGGATCATTGTCATCTATATTTATAAACTTGGATCTATAATTAAATTTGAAGTGTAGCTTAAATGGATGAAGTGTGTGTGCAAACTAAATTGGCTCCATGACCATACAACAATTTGACAATATTATAATGTGTATTGATTAAGAAAACGACGGGTGATCCATGTGAAGTGCCAATGTTTGTCCCCTTCCGCATATGAAGCTCTTTCCAAATGTGTCCCATCCCGTCCTAATTTTCAACGCTTTAGGCCATTGATTGGTGCTTCAATCATGGTCTTGAAAAAGTACTCTCCTTATATAGCAATCATTAGTGCTTAAATTAGTTGGTCCATTTAATATAAAGGGTTAATCACTAAAAAACACTAAAACTTTAGCCAAATTTTTTATTATAGCTTTAACTTAAAAAATTGTAATAAAATATTTAAATATTTAATTTTTTAAAATTCTAGCTTAAACTTAAAAAAGTGGCCGTAAAATACTCAAATTTTCAATTTTCTTAAATTATAACCTTACGTTATTTATTGTTCTCCCGATAATCTTAGTCTTTTGCTTTTTGTTTATTTTTTTGACGCCCCAAACTACTATCGTATTATAGCATACTGCACTAGTAAGCTCTTTGTTTTTAGTTTTTTCTCTTGATGTCCTTAGTGTGAGGGTGTCGGAATTGTGTAATCTAAAAATTGAAGAGTGAGAGTGTCAAGAGAATAAACTAAAAATGAAATAAAAAACTAAAATCAAAGCGTAAGATCATCGTGAGTGCGTAATCTGATTTAGATCATTTTAAAACAATAATACCATTTTAATTATGTGATTAAACGACATTGTTGCATTAATCTTTATTTGCCATGTTAATTTTAGCTAACATGTATTAACAATTAAGATTTCTAAAACATGTGGCAAGTCATGTCAGTAAATTGGAGCATTTTTATTATTACTTTTAAAGTACGGGCTAGAATTGAAAAAAATTAAAAGTTGTTATTATTTAAATTTCGAGCTATAATTGTAAAATTTACGAAAATTTAGACTTTTTTTTGGGTAATTAAATCTAAAATAAACAAACAAAGAAAAATGCCTAACTTCGTTAACAACTCATTCAATATAACGTGAAATAAAGAAATGGGTACAATCTTTATTAATTTTTATTATGAGATTTCTTCTAGAGACTCCTTCAAATAATAAAAATAGTCCACAATAATATACTTCTCCAAATTATTAAAAAGAAACATAAATTACAATATTGGAAAAAGAAAGAACATGTCTAATGAATTAAAAAGTTTTATTTTTATTTTTATTTCAGTGTTTAATTTTAAAATTTAATTGAATATTTTAATTTTAAAAAATAAACTAATACAAATTTAAATATTATTTTTATTATTATTCTATCAATATTACTATCCGAATATGTCAAATTTGATACTTAAAAGATTTACATCCCTATTTGTTTTTGTTAGCATGATTTTTGAATCTCCTATATCATTTACGTTAATAATTATATATTTAAACTACAATCACTTGTTTAATAATTAAAATTAGGCATAAAAGAAGGTGTTACATAACCTTTTCAAATATTAGTATAGTCATAGTAGTTTTAAAAAAAAGCCTTTTCGATTGAATTATTAAAATTTAAAAGTTTTGAATATTTAATTAAAAATTTTAAAAAATGCACTAAAATGAAAAATAAAAAATTAAATCCTTATAATTATTATTAATGATTAAAAATCTACCAATTTAGCTAATTTAATCATGAAAATTGTTGATAATACCCACATGTGAGTGCCCCATATTAGAAAAAGAGAGAAAAAAAGACTAACATATAAATCTAGTGGGGTACTCCACCTATTACCAATTAGTTTTAGAATGAAACCTTACTTGGGCTTGTGTGTGATCTAACTTTCCTTCTTGTGTGGGCCCGTAGGCCTATTGCAAATTTTACATGGTATCAGAATAGGTTTGGTTCAGATATTAATTTCCTGATTGTTCGTCTGAATATCCAGTCCCATCGTCCCTATCCGGTTATCACTGTGTTTATTTCAAGTGATAATTAGATGTTCAGTCCCAGTTGCACTTGAGGAGGAGTGTTGATAATACCTACATGTGAGTGTCCCATATTGAAAAAAGAGGAAAAAGAAGACTAACATATAAGCTTAGTGGACTACTCCACCTATTGTCAATTAGTTTTATAATGGAACCTCACTTAGGCTTGTGTGTGGTCTAACTTTTCTTCTCGTATGGATTGCAAATTTCACAAAAACTTTGAAACGTTTAATTTTTAATCTCTTTTCAAAATTAAGATTCAAATAATTTTAATATATAAAGACAATCTCTTTTAATTATATATTAAAATTTTAATTTTATTCAAATTTTAACTACAATAATTAAACTTTTAAGCTGTAAACTTATTATTAATTTTTTTTAAACATTCATTATTACTCTTTTAATATACTATTCTTTTCAGACTGAATGTTGGAGTATATGATTACTCCACGCGTAAATCAGATGTTGATAACATTTAAAATGCTAAACCCTAATTCTTGAAGACATTCTGTACGAAAGATAAAGTGGATCCAACATCTCCCTAACGACAGAAAAGGCAGCACAGTTGTTCAGACTTCAGAGTCCAATAGAATAATGTATTAACCCTGTAATTCAAAAGATTGACATCTTCATTACATCACGTGATCCTTTAAACTATGTAATCTTCTTTCTCGAACATGCCATTGCCCTTTGATTTCAAGATCTTTCCCGCTGGCTGTGTTAAACAAGAGAATATTCTCTGCACCTGCATACAAACACGTACAGTGTCTGAGGTAAATCATGAGTTAGATTGGGCCTTGTAGAATCAATACATTAGTGCCCCTAATGATCTAGTGCGCACGTAACATCTGTATCTTTTAATTATGTATATGATAAATTATTGGCTGCATAAAATAATTCATAAATTGGGTATATCAATTTAAATTATTTGGTGAGTTATCATATTAAAATTAAAAATTAATAACACTTATTTATAATAATAAACTAATAATTTAGGGAGAGTTTACCTCTTAATATAAGTTTTTTGAAAATTTAAAATACTTAAATTCAAAATTATACAAGTTTTACCAAAGCATCATGTATTATTCACAATATTTTAAGAACCAGACCAGAAGTTCAATTAGTAATATAAGAGATTTAAGGTTTAAAAGGTTCAACCGGTGTTAAACCGTTATAAAACTAATTAAAGATTAAATCAAATTAAATAATTTGAAATATGATTAAAAGAAATTCTCTTTATTTAACGAAAATTTTAAATTTTAATTGAAAAAGAGATTGCTAAATGAAAATTAACTGATTTATTTTAGTTTATAAAAACTTATTAATTTAAGAAAATTAATCAATTGATTAATAAATTGATCAAATTTTAACAACAAGAGTTATTAAAGTAAATCAAACCGAAAAGTTGGAAGATTCAAGATTTTTACTGTTGAACTGATGAAGTCAGTTGAGTTTTTTAATTATTGATTATATATTATTTTCATCAACATAGAATTTGAGATCATAATAAAGATCAACTTTTAGAACTGAATTAATGTGCAAATAAACACTAATTAGAATATTATACTCATAAACACATTAATTAGCACATTAAGTATGAAATATTAAATTTTTGTAAATAAGGAACATAGTAAATACAATATTTAATAACTAATTAAAATATAGTTAATGACTATATTAATTCATAATGTTTATAATAAGAGAAAAAAAGATTTAGTTGAGGAGTCAAAGCCTAAAAAATTAGGGATGTTAAAAAAGCCCCGACTCGGTCTATAAATTGACCATTATTTCAAAAATAAAAACATCATTTTTGACGTTTTTCTTTTTAAAAAATATAATGTGTTGGGTTGGCTTGGCCTGCTTATGGCCCTTCAAATCACGAGCTCAACTACGGGCCATCGTAACTTGAGGTCGAGTTAGGTTGGATTTGACAAATTGACATCTCTATAAAAAATCTGGCACAAGGAAACCTCTCTTTTAAATTCCCTATCTTAATCTTCATATGGCATTTATTCATTTTAGTTTTAAGGAAACCACGTTTTGATTTTAGAAACTTTCCATTATTTCACCAACAATTTATAATAACACTAAAAATAAAAAGAAATCACAATTAGGAAAAACTTCCGTCGGTTGACGTTGAAGGCTGCAGAATAAGCAGCACGCTGACAGCCAGCGAATCCCATAATAGTTGATAGCGACGATCCGTCTTCCACTCTCTCACTTTCTTTGTACTTTCGTTCTTCAAAATTTTTAATAAATTTATTTCAAAACATAAAGTAATATCATATTTAAAAGTCTTAAATTAAAAAATTTTAATTAAATAATCATATTTTTAAAATTTTAATAACTTATTTCAAAATATATATTATTTATTACCAGTGACACAGCCGGTAATTTAAAATAGAAAGGTCCAAATATTTAAGTTTTTAAATCTTAAAGAACTCAGTAATAACTGTATCACTGGACTCTAAATAACCCTATCCTTGTATAACCTCAACTTACTCCATCTATATTTATTATAACATGACATATATATCAACAACCATTAAATTGTGAAAATTTTAAAAAATTTATCACTTAATTAAAAAATTTAAAAGTTTAAATTTTAAATTAAAAATTTTCAAAAAATTAAAGATTATCCGTATATAATAATCATTAAATGATTTTTTGTTAAAAACTTTTAATTTTAATTTTCATGTAATCATTTAAAAATAATATTTTATTAATTAAAGATAACACTGTGTATTATTAGACTTCCTCAACTGAATTTTTATACGGTTGTTGTTGTTATAATAGTATTTTTACAAATTAAAATAAATAAATAAATGAAAATAATATAAAAATCATCTGCTTTTATTATCATTTACTTAATTAATAATTTTTTATAATATAAGATACTTTTTTTTTGGTCTTGGACCAGGGTATCCACCAGCGGACCTAGTGACTAATCTCCTCGCTGATGGGAAGACACCTCACAGAGTTGGACAGCTGGCCTAAGGATTTAAAGCTTCTCCATACCCAAAGTCAAGGATCGAACCCCTGACCTTTTGTTAAGGGTGGATGAGTCCCTTGTCACTCAACCACACCCCTTGAGTTAATATAAGATACTTTTAATAATTCTGAAAATAAGTAAAATCAACTAACATCCTCCGTTATCCTCTAAATCACTTACTTAACAACAATATCTTAGTTTAATTAATCACATAATTAACACGCTCTTTTTGTAGTTAACACACTTCCCGTCTTACGCTCCTGGCGTCAGACTAAGCATTATTGGGATATTTTTTATTAAAAAAATGGATTATATGATTTGTTTATAAGATTTCAAGTTTCAGTTCAGATATCCCATTGATTGTGCTTCAGTCATCTTTCTCTGCTCTCTCTCTCTCTAAGGTGCTCTCTCCCTCTCTACTTTTATTTGAGTCAGTGAGTGCATGTGTCTCTGACTTTGCATATAGGAATTGTACTGTTTGATCTCTCGGCACACAGTTTTCTACTCCACTTTGCTTTTTCTTTTGTGGTTTTTACTCTTGTTTCTGTAGCTGCTCAGTGCTTGTCGAGTTTTTGAGGATACTGGGAAAGGTTAAGACTTTTTCGAGTGCTACAGCACTTTTTTTGCCGTTTATAGTGCTTTTATTTTTTGTCTGTCTGTGTAGTGTGTAACCTCATTTGCAGTGATCTACCTTTTTGTTTTTCCCAGATTGGCTGCTCTTTTCGCTTTGCTTTTCTGCATCTCTAAGTTGGTTTTTGTTTTCGTTTTCGTTCAAGTTTTAGTTATGTTATTGCTTGAAGATTGTGTCCTTTTGTAAGACAACATGTTTTCGTTTGGTAATTCTGGGCTTTCTGGTAGCTCCTTTTTTTTTTTTTTGGTGGTAAGTAGTGTCCTTGATATTTTGGCATTCTCTGGTCTCTTGGCTGCTGTTTTGATCTGCATGCAGGTTGATGAGGAGGGGAATGAAGGTTTGCTTATTTGTTTCACTTTTCACAATTATTGGCAGTGGATCCATACCTAAATTGGAGACAGATTTCATTTTTATGTCGTTTTCTTAAGACCTTATGCTGTAAATGGAGTCATGTGTCGACTTGTTATAAACCTGTACTTCTCTGTTCTCGTTTTCGTTTGACTGCTTTAATAGCTTGTTCCTTTCAGGGCTTTTAAGATTTTGTTGGCTTGTCATCTGCTATTTCTTTGGCCTTGCAAAATATAGTTGAGTAAATGCTTGTCTTTGGTTTATTGTAGAATCCATCATTCTTTTGCATGCACGGTCTACCATTATTGTCGTTTCATCTGCGAAGTAATTGTTTGTCTGGTAATAGTTGTTTATATTCACTCATTCAGCGGACTGATGTAAGCAATTACATTTCAACGTCTTAGTTGCCTTTATCTTCTTCACTATAAATCCCTTATATTTGAAATTTTATAATGTTGGTTATACAACTAAAGCTACTTGATTTACATCTTGCTACTTATTGCCTTTTAATTTCTAGACGTGCAATCCTTTCCCTACCCTTAATGAGCCTTGTCGGTGTTAATCCCATGTTTTTAGCTTATGGAATTGATGGCATAGCCATGCATGTTTGTGTACTACTTCATTATTATTTTTCTAATCAGTTGCCCTTCTAGTTCTAAGGTTTTTGGTAATTCTATTTTTCTACAAACTATGTTTGCTGTCTCATGTGGCTGAAGATTCAAATTGTTATGATTGTGCTGTTTTTGAATTGGAAATTGTGATGATGGGTAGATTGTGAAACTATCCCTCTTTCGTAAGAGAAACTACCTATCTTCCCTTCTTACAGCTGCTACTGATTTCTTGCTGATATTTACATAATCTGAGTAGTTTTAATTGTGAATGATTTGTATTCAGATTTTGTCTTTTGCAGTGAAGAAAGAGCTTATCTCTAAAGCACAATGTCAGATCTTGAGGCCCCCCTTCGCCCAAAGAGGAAAAAGGTGTGGGTGGACTACTTCGTTCAGTTTAGATGGATTATTGTTATCTTTGTGGTCCTTCCAATCTCCTTCACCTTTTACTTTCTTATATATCTCGGAGATGTGAAATCTGCCATGAAGTCCTACAAGAGGCGTCAGAAGGAACATGATGAGAATGTTAATAAAGTGGTGAAACGACTCAAGGAAAGGAACCCATCAAAGGATGGTCTTGTTTGCACAGCCCGTAAACCCTGGATTGCAGTTGGTATGCGGAATGTGGACTATAAGCGTGCCAGACACTTTGAAGTTGATCTATCAGCTTTCCGTAATATACTTGACATCGACAAAGAAAGAATGATAGCAAAGGTGGAGCCACTTGTTAACATGGGACAAATCACCAGGGCCACTGTTCCAATGAATCTTTCTCTTGCAGTGGTTGCCGAGCTTGATGATCTTACTGTTGGTGGGCTTATCAATGGTTATGGAATCGAAGGGAGCTCCCACATCTACGGATTGTTTTCTGATACTGTTGTGGCTTATGAAATTATCCTTGCTAATGGTCAGGTTGTTAGAGCTACCAAGGACAACGAGTATTCTGATCTTTTCTATGCTATTCCTTGGTCCCAGGGGACACTTGGGCTCCTTGTCTCTGCTGAGATCAAGCTTATACCAATTAAGGAATACATGAGGCTGACCTATAAACCTGTGAAGGGTACTTTGAAAGATATCGCACAGGCTTATATGGATTCTTTTGCACCAAGAGATGGAGACCAGGATAATCCAGCGAAGGTTCCAGATTTTGTAGAGGGCATGATATATACTGCTTATGAAGGTGTCATGATGACTGGGAGATATGCTTCAAAAGAAGAGGCCAAGGAGAAGGGCAATGTAATTAACAGTATTGGCTGGTGGTTTAAACCCTGGTTCTACCAGCATGCACAGACAGCTCTTAAGAGAGGAGAGTTTGTAGAATACATTCCCACCAGGGAATATTATCACAGGCACACTAGGTGCTTATACTGGGAAGGGAAGCTTATACTTCCATTTGCTGACCAATGGTGGTTTAGGTTTTTATTGGGTTGGATCATGCCTCCGAAGGTTTCTTTGCTCAAAGCTACTCAAGGTGAAGCAATCAGAAACTATTACCACGAGATGCATGTTATTCAGGACTTGCTCGTTCCTCTTTATAAGGTTGGAGATGCCCTAGAGTGGGTTCATCGTGAAATGGAGGTAAAATTTACTGATTCCAGTACTTTATTCTCTGTATGATACTTTTCTTTCAAATTTTATATTCCCATTGATTTGTGTTTTTGTATTATATTTATAAATCTCCAAATCTATTTGAATTAACCGCAATTTATGCTAGTGTGTTGAAGCATAATTGTTGAGTAGAAGCTCTTCTTCATCAGTATGATTTTCAGGGGGGGTTTTGATAATTTTAATTGGATGTTGTTCTGCTCTTATGTTTACTTGAGTATTAGGTCTAAGACTGTTATGACCAATGTAAATCATTCTGATTCCAGATTATGCACTTGTGATTGTATCGCTGATACAGTTGCAAATTTTGGTTTCTTCTTATATATAGGAATTCATCGAAAATATCCTCTTTATCAGTTAGGAGTAAGGCTGTAGATTATTGATCTCTTCAAATCCTGCGTATCAGCGGGACTTTTACTGAGGAGTTGTTGTCGTTGTCTTACGTACAAGAATTCATTTGTTGGTTCAATCATTCCTTGTGGTGACACATACTTTGTTTCCAATTTCATAAGTGTCTGCCACACAATATTGATTGGTGTAGAAGTGTTTAGGAAAGGTCTATTACTGTAAAACTAACATTTGAAATTTCCAGCTATATCCTCTTTGGCTGTGCCCACACAGATTGTTCAAGCTTCCTGTCAAAACTATGGTATATCCAGAGCCAGGGTTTGAGCACCAGCTCCACCAAGGAGACACACCATATGCTCAGATGTATACAGATATTGGAGTGTATTATGCCCCTGGACCTGTCTTGAGGGGTGAGGTGTTTGATGGTGCAGAGGCAGTTCGCAGGTTGGAGAGCTGGTTGATCGAAAACCATGGCTTCCAGCCCCAGTATGCTGTATCTGAGTTGAGCGAGAAGAATTTCTGGAGAATGTTTGATGCTGGACTCTATGAGAGCTGCAGGAGGAGGTATGGAGCTGTGGGGACTTTCATGAGTGTGTATTACAAGTCAAAGAAAGGAAGAAAGACAGAGAAGGAGGTGCAGGAAGCGGAGCAAGCCCACCTTGAGGCTGCTTATGCAGAGTCTGATTAGTCTGCACACTGATTTCCAAATTAACTTGGTCTCATTAGGTTTTTTCTTTGATGTTTCTTGCACTATCTAGCAATGCCTGTGAGTTCTCTTCGTTTTGAACAACTTATTTTTTCCAGTGAAAGCTGCCGCTGTTTGCTGACTCTTAACTCATTTGATTTGAACGGATTAAGATTAGACTCAGGTTGGATGTTTTATGAGACCATGGATTTGGAATCTTAATCTTTTAATCAATGTATGCTTTCTCTCCTATCAATCTCTTTCCTTTGCACTTACAGAAGTTTGTCTTGAAGTTATTACACTCAACGGCCTCTCGCTTAATGATCTCTTCCCTTTGCATTGATTAACACACAAAATGGGTTTTTCTGCAGTTGTTTTGTTACCTAGCCGACTTTCAAGAATCAAAAGTTCTGAAACTCGGATCGGTTATCAAATCGAAAGCTTTATTGATCACTAGTTTAATCGGTTTAACCACCGGTCGAATCGGTGTGACGTCAATTATGTAATAATTATATTTAATTATATATAATATTAAAAATATTTAAAAAATATCAAAAAAATAAAAAATAAAAACATTTCCAACAGGACTGGTCCGACCGGTCAAACAGGATTGATCCGACTGGTCAAACCAGACTGGTCCGATCGGTTTTTACCAATTCGAACTGATCCAATTTAAGATCAATTTTTGTGGGTTAACCGATCAGACCGATCGGTCTGGTCCAAGTTTGAAAACCCAGTCCAGAATTGTAGCTGTTGGCAATAATGACACATAGGGTTGACAAAGAATCGGATGTGTGGGCAATATGCCCTTGTTAGGAGAATCCTATGAATGAGTCTTGTTTTTGTGGGGTTATTTTAGGTCGTATTGCATTGGTTTCTACGTTCAAATCATGATGCCTGAAAAGTCACGCTCCTGACCATCATGATGTGCCCTCCCAAAATGTCTTGCGACGGAAAGTGAAACTAAATCTTAAATATGCCTTTCGCTTCTAAGCCTACATTTTCAGGGATTAGACTTATGTAGGTAGCCACATCTCGTTATTATTTGGGGATTCGATTTTCCTGCGTTGGGCAAATTCAGGTCGAACCTAGTGGCTCTGATACTATTAAACCTCCCGTAAGGTCTTATAAGGAGAAGTAAAATATTTCTAACATGTAAAGCTCAATTTTTCATTATGTTATAACTACCATATCAAACTAAAATTTCCTTGAAAAATACTATTTTACTTAAAATTTTGATATAACATCTATAAATATTGTTATATAGAGATGCCTTTCTTATTCTCTTAAGTTTTTTAAATATTTTTCTTCTGAGTCTTTTATTTTATAATTAACCTTAATATTTGGGTTATTTAATACTTTTCTCCTAATTATTTAGCCTAAACAGTTTTTTTATTTAGCTTAATTATTTTTTTGTAATGGCTAATTTGATTTGTTTTTCTTACTTGTCTTTTTTTTAGTTTATATATTCATTTACTTATTTTATCTTTTATTATTAATCTTTAACATATTTTATATGTACTATATTATGTATTACATTACATGTTTTTGTATTTTGTATTATTATTATTTTGCATTATACGTGAGTCTGTCGGAAATAGTTTCTTTCTAAGTAAGGTAAGGGTAAAGGTAACGATACATATTATTAGACATATCCAAATCCCGCATTTTAATGGGACTTTCATGAATTGTTGTTGTTATGTATAAATGATTATTAATTAAATGCAATGCAACAAAAAAGTGGATAAGTCTTTAACTTCTAATTTTTAGTGTCAAACATATTAAATTTTACTGTTATTAAATATCCATATATTACGTCCTTAACATATTTTAATATAATGATATTTTTCTTAAGCACATTAAATTTAATAATACATTTTTAAAAATTTTTATATTATAAATAAAATCTTATAAAATATGATTCATTTTAATATATTTATTAAGGTCGCCCCGTTAAGAAAAACTTTTCTTATGGTTAAAGGTTTTTAATAAAATTTACTCAAAGTTAAAATAAAAGAAAAACCTATTTATATAGGCCTTGATCCCATTGTTTAGGCCTCAGTCCATAAAACTTTCATCAAAACCCATAAACCCTCTGCTTATAGCCTGAAGAAATGAAACCAACTTAGGCTGATAAATCTGTGAAGCTTCCCCTTCAGTGGATCACCAGCTTGCTGTACCCTTTACTAGAGTTTCTTTAGTGCAACCCACAAAGTGAAGATTAAGTGTTCTGATACTAGACAGATTTTCAGTGAATTGAAACCATGGTGTCTGTTCTGTGCTTGGCCTCTCCAGTCACAGTCACCTTATCCTCTTCTCAGAGATGGCATCGTCTGATAACCAGGAAAAATCCAAGCTTTAGATTTGTTCGTTGTAAATTTTCGAGGGTCAGTTCCAAAATGCTCGATTTAGCCGCAAAAAGCTCTGTGGAGTTTGAGAATGGGGAGACACGGGAAAATCCGTACTTTGCATTAGTTCGC
>JANZLC010000003.1:6321922-6344856 GCA_026413385.1 Erythroxylum gracilipes
ATTAAAATTTTCATAATTCTTACTAATAATTTTAATTATTGAAATATATAATATTAAATTAAATTATTCATATTTTTAATAATTAATATATTAAATAATTAATATATATTAGTTAATAGTAATAAATCAAAATATGAACAAAAAAAACAGAAATAAAAACTAAAAATTGAAACAAAATTTTTTATTGAATTTGAAAATAAAAATCATTAAACTAATTAATCACTAGGAGCACATGTCCACTCCCCCAAAACGTGTAGGTGTCCTGTCCCATTAAATTCCACATAAATAAAGGGCTTAGATTTAATAAGACAGAATATGTGCACGTTTTTTTTGGGACAGAAGATCTCCCGCCAATCGCTAGTCTGACCAATGGCCCGTTCTAGTCATTTAGGGCCTTTTAAGTCATGTTCCTTTTCTTTCCCCTTGTACATGTTCAGGTCACGTTCTGATATAACTTCTGTGACAATATCTTTTTATGCTTGTTAAATGAGAAATGTAGATGACAAAATGAGGCCATTGATGATAAAAGAACAAGCATTGGATGTACAGTTCTCTATGTTCTTGTCCAGTCATTATGGTTCAGGTGAAGGAATTACAATGCTCTAGTATGTCAGTGCCTAACTTAACTTGGATGGCCAATCTATGTGGTCAACTTTCTCCCTTAAACTCCAAGCTCCATCGGCAATCTCGTCAAACAATTGATCCCGACCCCAACTTGAAAACCCCAAGAAGAACCAGTAGTCAGCTAGAGATTGATTCCCCGACTTGAGTTCCTCAATTTCTTTACGAGTGGCTGATTGATCAAGAAAGTAAATACCTGGTACAACTTCTGGGTATTGATCTTTCATTATTCTTTTTGTAAAAGCAACAAGAGGCATCGCACGTTTTATAAGCGGGCCACCAAATGATAATGGAGCCTCTCTTAACAGCTTGA
Source organism: Erythroxylum gracilipes (assembly GCA_026413385.1). Lineage (NCBI taxonomy): Eukaryota > Viridiplantae > Streptophyta > Magnoliopsida > Malpighiales > Erythroxylaceae > Erythroxylum > Erythroxylum gracilipes. Next base: position 6,322,857 of record JANZLC010000003.1, read on the forward strand.
TCTCTTCTTCAAGACCTTCCAGAGAATCCCATTCTATAGGTTTGTTATATATAAGACCTTGAAAACCAGTATCTTGATCAGCCTTCACAATGAGAACCATCGACTTAGTAAATGGTAGCGCATTTATTTTCTCTCCAGCGGTAAGCACTGAACCAACCACCACATCGTAAGCTGTTTCATGCAGGCTTTTTGATGTCTGAGATCTAGTCCAACTATCTTCCACAATTCTCTTTGGCATTCGGTCTATTAGTAGTATTTCATGTGCTTTGTTATTTGCAACAGCATCAGAACCATTAGTTGGGATTGGTGATGTGCCCTTATTTTGGCGACTTTTCTCAGCCACAGTAAGTAGAATTCCTATAAAATCCAGACAAGAGAAAGCAAAGCAAGGCACATGAGAAAAAGATTGAGAGAGTTAGTACTCATAGTGCGTAGGCACATATGAGAAAGAGTGAGAGTTGGTACTCATTATGCACTCGATTGAAATTCCAAGTTGGACATGAAGATGGCACAACAGAGTAGCACTTTGAAAATGGATGTTCAACTAAAGACGACAAAATTCAGAAAGGTATTTCACCTATTGCATCGCATTGTAAGAAAGCAAAAAATCAAGGTACCAACTCAGACAACACAATTAGATCGAACTAAGTTCCATTAAAGTTTTCAATTTCCACTACCCCAAAGAAACAGAACAATTGGATGATTGGTTTCAACAAGGTAACAGAGCAGAAAACGGCATCCCAAATTATTCCAAAGAACAAACAGCAAGCAAATTAATACTTGCATGATGAGTTTGATCAATTCCAAGACCACGCCAAAAGGCCCAGATATATCTTTTGTGTATTAATGACAGGCATGCTCCATAAGCATGCAAGATTGGAAGATATAAAGAATCCATCGATAATTCGATATCACACTGTATATCAACCATAAATTGCAAAAATGCAATTGGAACTCCAACAAGTAGAAAGCATTTCGACTATAGCAAGAGAAGCAATCCTCAAATTATAAGTTTTTCAACAACAGTTTCAATGAGGAGTAAATAATTCTGAACTTAGCTGCTACTCCCAACATTTAAAACCTGTGTCTAAGTACTCTGTTTTCAATACTCCATAGTCATCAACAATTGAGTCGGCATGTTTTTTCTGTTTTCAATACTCCTAGTCATCAACAATTGAGGCGGCATGTTTTTTATATCAACTCTTTTCCAAAATTTCACACAACACACTTTGTCCTGTCTTTTAATAGTTCTCTTATGTCGAAAATGTTTTTTCATGAAACAGCTACCAGTCAAGAGATTTTTGTTAATTCAATATTATACCTTTAAATGCAAAAACCAAGGACTTGACTCATTCCTAACTAATATAGCATGTTTGCTGCTAGAAGTTATAAACAATCATCTTTGCATCAGATCATGCAATAACAAGATGCATAAACATGTTCTGTGTCAGAATATATTACCCTTGTGACTAGTGAGAAGTTGAGAATTGCTTCCATGCTCAGCCACAAACCTAATAATATCAGTGACTGCTACATTTCCTTCAAAAGAGATAGCTGTCTTCCTTTCTGCTGGAAATAACAACAGGGCAGGAAAAACTTCTCGCTGCATATACCACAAACAAAAATTTTTTTAAAAAAAGTTCCAAAACTCTATAGGAAAATACTGAGGATTGAACCATTATCCACTGCAAGTGCGTCATAACCAAACCAAATAAGTGAACTGAAAATTTGAAGTACAGCAATTGAAATGATAAATGACTAGAAAGATTTACCAACCACAGTAAATAATTTGAATTACTATGACCAATAAAAGCATTGTCCACAAAGTATAACCTACTTCCTAAGCGTAACAATAAATTGAATCTGGATTCTATAGGACATACCTGTTTCATTGAGTTCAGAATCGATCTGCAATCATTTAATGTGCAATCCATTAAGAAGATTTTGGGAACCTTCAATTTAGCATTTAAACCATCTGCCACATAGCCAACAATTTCTTAATCTTACAGCATGATAGTTGAAGCCACTTCAGAAGCTTTTTTTTTTAAAGATATTTGTAATGAAATTCCACGATTGACTCAAATATAGATGAAACAGTTCTCTTTGATAAATGGGACAAGTCATCTACTGGAGTACAGGAACGTATTCTAGAGTCTAAGTTTTAATTAATGGAAAGAAGATGCATGGATTTAACCAACATAAAAACTCTTGAGAAACAATATACACTTACCACCAGCAAACACCATTTCCTCACTCTGAGATCCAGTCTTTAGCATCTTCACATATCCTTTTAAGGCCCGATATACTTCACGAACAACCAATTCCATTCTTTGGCAAAATCCACACCAACTGTTGCTAAAAAGGACAAGCACATCCTCCTTCCACGCAAGTGGGATATCAGAATTATTAGATTTATTAAAACCAAGAACCCGTTGAGAGAAAGTAAGAGATGTCACTTGAGGGATGGAATCTGCCTCATGGAAATCCAGATTAACAAATGGTGGGTGGGTGCCTTCCTTAAGGCTCTCAGGTTCGGATCCAGAGCTCGCATATGGGATAAGATTTCCATTTAAAAAACCATAAAGAAACTCTTTAATTAAAGTATAGTTAAATGTCTGTTCAGTAGAGACATAATGTTGCTGCATAACTGGATCAATTATTACTAGGGATGGAATCCTTGTGTCACCAGTCAAAGTTTGGAGTAAACGGTAGTTCCCATCAGAAAAGAAAAATGAACCCTGAAAATCTTCTAATAGAAATTGTTCTTCACCCATTTTGTTCAAAGAAGTTTTCACTTCTGCATAGACATTTTCTGACATTTGTGCCCGATTATCTGACAAAACTTTGTCAGGTTTCGGAACTGACAAGCGCCTACTTGTTTCCACATCACTTGACTTCTCTATTTTGTCCAGTGAGGAGGAACTCTTATCAATAAGTTGAACGATTTTATCATGAACTGGAGCAGAATTCAGATCCTGATCAACACTAGCCTTAACAGCATTTTCATCAGATTGTACAAGTGAGACTTGTTTAGGTTCCACCTCTGTGTCTGACTGTATGGTATCCACTACTTTAACATCTAAATCATGAGATAAGAGTTGGAAGCCCACTTCCTTTGCCACTGAACTTAACTTTGCTTCCTTCTTCTGTTGAAGAAGGTATGTCAAGATCTCATGTAAAGAACTGCCCTGCAAATTGGAAGCTATACTCTCTATTGTGGTCTGCTTACCCTCATTATAAATCATTATGGACATCTTGTCCTTCAAATTAATCTTACGACCCATTGGAGATATTTGCAATTTTGGATGTCCTTTCATACTCTTACGTTTTAAAGTTTCAGTAGAAGATCTTTCAGACTTCACATTGATTTGCTCCGCCATGTCATTTGATACCAGAAAGTGCAATACAAATTCTCTAAATTCTTGAAGAGCTGCCTTACTCTGCCTTCTAGTTTCAGGAGAGTCAGATAATCTATCCACAAATAGAAGCATGGATGGCTCGTTCGCAGGAAGAGCAGGATCAACATCTTCCCCATAATCTCTTAGCTACAAAGTGAAAGAAATAATAGAATTAATGGCATTCCCAACACTAAGGAGAAAATTTATATTTGAAAGCAAAATATTAAAGAACAGGAGGAGAGAGAAGAGACAGAGATATTAAATGCAAAAAGATATAAGATAATGGCATATGATGTGGAACCTCTCTGCTAGTGAAAAGGTCCATCAACGAGAAAAATATTTAGCAGGTTGGACAACATGCCAGAACTTCACTGGTTTAGGTCATAGCTGTATTCATTTATCTGGCAGCCAATCTTCAGAACAGATTTGTTTAACTAATATTGGAACATCTGAAATTCAGATCTTCACCCTGAGTCAATGAAGGCAGGTTGGCTAACATAGCATGAAAGGCTTCTATTGTGCAGTCTTTTTGTTTATTTCTTTTTTGACATAAAAAGTGTGGCATCTAAGTGAACCAAAGTTTGATAAATATGGGAGCTTTGGTCAGCAAATAGCTCTTAGCCTAGAAAAACCCTGTCAACCAATCTACAGAAATTCTATCGAGTCCACCTTTCTGCATTAACACTATCCATGAATCTCGTATACAAACAAAAGATGTGCTGCCACTATGGTCGAAGATGAACAATTATATCAAGTTAGTCAGATAGTAATCTGTTCCTCCATAGTATCTGGTGCAGCAAGTCACAAGGAGCTTTTTAACTATGTAGTCCTAACGAGGCCACAGTCATTTCTATCATCTATACATAATGAGCTATTAGTTCTAGTGATATACTGTGTTGTACAAAGAAAAAGGCAGATGCTTAAACAAATCTCTCATGCTATCCTTTTGTTAGCAATAACTAGGGAAATTTCAAAGAGAAGTCTTATCTGTCATACACAATTACGCTGTAGTACTATCTTAAAATTCTTTTGAGGTAAATGATGCCCTGCTAAATGTGCAAAATTTTGTTTCTCTTTCTGTAAATGACTTGCTTGCTTAAGATTACAACCCTTGTAATAGATTTCACTTATTTGAAAATGAAACTGGGAAAGAGAAGAACCTTATTGTGCATGAAAATTTCACATGTTAAACACCATTATATCCATGGATGCTCCAAAACAAAGATTTACTGTGAGACAATCTGTAGTTCATAAGAGTCAAAAATACTAGAACACAATAGTTTCAAGCTGATTACATACAGGCAGCTGCCGAAGGCAGCAAGAAAAATAAATCACCTCAAAGACATTAAAAAGTTAATGAAACTAGGTTGCCAGTAGGTAGATATGCTGTTTTTAATTTTTGTAGAGGTAAGATAAGCAAGCACACAATATCATACTCAAAAAGAATATGATCAAAAGAGAAAAAACTAAAAAATGTTCTGCATCAAATTTATCTCAACCAGCAATACATCTTCTCCTTCCTTTCTTTGAATTTAGACACACATATGTTTGAAATAACGACAAGATATATTTAAACATCACTTCTTGAAATATAAATATTGAAACTTAAGAACAAAAGATGTTGCCAGGCCTGAGCTCTAGCAGGAATCCTTACAACAGAGTTAAAAGGAAAAGAATTATTTGGCATAAAAAGTGCTTAGATGAATAACTATAAGCCAATAACTTCCAAGACAACTCTTAAAGTCCTCACTCCGGAGACTTATCAAGACCTTAACTACACAAGACTTCAAGCACGCAACAATGTAGGAAAATGGAGGCCAATAAAATATTTGGATTAATAGTAAATTGATTAAAGGAACCAACAAATTTAACCTCTGTAATAGTTGACTGATCCATCTGTACAGCACTCTTAAGTTCATTCTCTCCTTCAAGCATTTTGAGACAGCTTGGGCATCCCTCAGAATAAACCACCAATGACCATGAATTAGCATCCTCAAAACCAAGCAATGAGAGCAATGATTTATCTGAAACTAGACCAAATCTCTTTCTTTCAGCAGGCAAGAAGTATTCTCTCACAATAGCCATGAACTTTGAGAAGAAAGACTTGAATTGTTGAAACTTTTCAAAGGTACACAATGCTCCTTCACTCGGCGGCTTATCTCTACCCTGATACTCATTGTCCTGAAGAGTAGCGCTGTCATTTAATGAGCTAAATTCCCCAAGCCAAGGCAATATACCAAAACTGCTTTCAATTCCACACGTCAGAGTTGCACTTTTTGTACTTTCTGACCCCTGTAGGTGGCATATAAATGAACAAAACCATTGATATTTATGAAACAGCTTTCAATTCAACATTTTCTAAAATAATATGGCAACTGCATTTATAGAATAACAGTCACCTTCTGGTCTTCATTGCTGCTTGGTGTTTGACTTCTATCAGCCACTTTACCAAAGCCCGTGTCAAAAAGATTGCCTGAAATACAACAGTGAGTTGAGAATGATCAAGGGAAAAAATGGCCATGCTTCAGTATAACGGGCTAACAAAGACAATCCTGAACTTTTTCAATTGCTCTCATAATGAATTCTTTCTCAGGATGAAATGAATCAACACAATCTGCAAGGAATATTGTGGAAGACATAAATTAAGATGATGTCACGATCCTATTAATTACATCAAAATGTACTATACTAAAATCACAGAAAAAGATACTATCTCTTGCTTGTTTTCAGCATCTTTTTCATACAATTCTAATGGGTTATGCAGTAAAATAGTTATTTTGATGTGGAGAATATTGCTTTTGCAAGTTTACAGTTGTACTTCTTTAGAGTGTTACTTTACAAGGAAATGCATAAAATTTGAAGAGAAATGATATAAATATAGGTGGCAACATGAATGTATTCAGTGTATACAGACGCATAAGATACATTGGCTATATGCCACCTAAATTGACATTTCTCACCTCTTCACTATTATTTCTGATAGAGGAACAGAGCATTGTGTCAAAAGCCCAGTCAACACTGGTCCAACGATTTCACTAAGCAACTTTTGCAAATAAGTACTTACTAATTAGAATAATGACCTAAAAGCAAACAAAAATCTTTCCGAATTTCAAAACAGTTCAACCAGCCAATAATTTCTCACCTTGCATACCAAAACCTTTTTCAGTTACGTTCTTCTGCTCGCTGTTCAGCAATTGAGAAGTCCATCCACAAAATTCCAGGAGAACCAAAGCCATGTCAGTTGATTGAAGGAATGATTTCAAATCCTCCTGGGTATTCAGGGTTTTAAGAGGAATTTCTTCCGGAAAAACTGACATGTAAGGAAGTATAGATAATAGTATGCTTTTGGCCCGAAGTCTGCCTTTGTATTTGTAAGGTGAAGAATGGTGATAGTATAAAATTGTTGTTTCTTCTGTAGCAGCAACAGTATCAGCTATTATTTTTTCTTCATTTTTGTACGAGTACATCAATTTCAGAATGCCAAAATCTTCTGACCTTTCTTTCACCAAATAAGTTAATTCCTTCATCAGTGCTCGAGATTCCCCAGACCCTGTTCATCAAATTGAAATACATAACATTTTTGTTGCCAAACATCACAACGGCACAAAAGTCCAAGAAGCAATAGTAGCAGCAATGAGACAAGAAAACTATGATGGAGAACAAAAGCTTTCAGCATTAATATATATGAAGGACACAAGATATGAACATAAAAAGTTCAAATACACAAGACCAACTTTCAATTCAAACAAACTATTGATTAATGGAGTTAAAAAAGAGAACTTTCAAACGCATGCTCGAGTCCTATGTCCTCAATACCAGATTCAAAAATTTGAATTGCAACTCTCTTTATGTCATTGTAGTAGGACTATCCTTTACATCTTAAAAGCAATTCTCTTTTTCAAGAGATCCCATCCTGATTGAAATCACAACCCTCAGTCATTAGCAAATACAACTTTTGGAACTAATTATTCTTAAAATTTTCGAATTTGACTTGTTTCACCAATCAACGCCTCCAATGAACATTGCTTCCTCACCCTATTCATGAATAATACAATGTTTAGCGTTATCTATTGACATTCCAATAACTACAAGGGAAATCCAAACCAAAACCCGTCAATCTTAGCACTGCCCCAAGTGATCCAACTGATTAACTTTACCAAAACTCTCTGAACTTAACTCGAAATTACATCAATTTAAGGTCCAAAATTGACCACATACAGAGAGAGAGAGAGATAGGCTTACAAGGAACGGTGACCAAAAGGAGAATGTGGGAGTGGAGTCTGATCTGAGAAGAGAAGTTTCGTGAGGTGAGACTCTGCCATCTGCCGATGCCTTCTCTCGCGTCTTCCGATTCACAATCCACCGTAATCACCAGACTGGAGAACAACTGCAGTACTAGAAGTACCAATACAGCCACTCTATCCATCGTTCTCAGTTCAATCCGATTGCATTTGATTTTCCGATGAACCAAACCAGCCTCATGAATGAACAAATTGGGAAGGGCTTCAACTTTCAATTTCAAATCAATTAATTGTTTGAATAGTATTGAACGGGATTGGGTCGGACTCGATTGAGTATGAACATTTTTAAGGTCTCGTTTGCAAGAATCGAAAAAAAATAAAAAGTAATAATTGAAATATAAATGAAATTACCGATTATATGTTTAAATTGAGATTAAATAAAATTATTTAATTATTATATGATTTTTTGATAAATAAATAAATTTTGATTTTATACATAATTAATACATTTTTAAATAATTTTATGACAAAAATAAAAGTATTAATAAAATAATTATTAAAAAATTAATATAAAATAAAAATATGCAAACGTTGTCTTTTGTACCATTTTATGCCATGTTCAAGGTGTAATAAGCATTGTGCTAATATCATTAGGGTGTAATGATTTTACCCTTGTTCCTAAAATAATAATAAAAAAGTGCCTGGACCATTTCCTATGACTTCAAATGATAGAGTCATCAAATTGAACAAGACACCATTTGAATGCATGTCATCAAACAAACTAGTTGTTTAATCTTGAGGACTAATCTGATAGCCACATTATTGAATAAGAAGTTCATCGAGTAAATAAATTGTTTGATGAGTATATAAATAACAGGATGCTTGAAAAATAGGCATTCTCAAATATTAAAGATTTAGAATTGCACTAAATAAGAATATTGATTAGTCTTAATTATAGTAACAAATTGATATTATTTCCTTTTCCAAATTATAGTAAGAGAATGATAGTAAAAATAAGAGACTTGATTTGAGGAGTTTAAGATGAAATGTAAAATGATAAATAATTTTTCACTATATTACATTATAAATCCTTCTTCTAAAAAACATTTCACTATATTACATTATGAATTATTTCATCATTTCCAAACAACAATTTTCTAATATTACATCCATTTACATTTCATTCCATTATAAATCATTTCATTTCATTTCGTTACATTAAAAACCTTACATCTAACCAAACATAGCCTTAAGGAATTCGCTTTCGCTACTTGCTTCTCGTTCCATGAATAACTCTAAAAAAAAAGTGTGGTGTCTCTAACTTGAAACCAAAAACATAACCTAGGAATTATAGATTTGTAGTCTTATGCAATGGCTCATAAAAATTTTATGGAACATAACTTGAAGATTTTAAGCCATAAATTGTAACACCCCATACTTGATAATGGAATCGTCATACCGAGTGTTACCATATTTTTAAATACCTAATACTTCAACAACAACATTTTCTATTTAAAACCTCGTTATTCTAACAATTACTATTCACTTTATAACAATTTAGACAGAGATTCCTCTATATTTACTTAAAACCTCCTTCAAGAAGCTTCAATACACTTTTCATGCATGTTACTCAATTATCCATCTCCATGTCAAACTCTGTGAAAAAAAAAATTATTTACCATCCTCCAATACATTTCAACACATCTAAACCAGATTTCATACATAACTTTCATTTATTCATATATAATTCACAATAAAATCATGTAAGATCCTTCACTTCTTTATGTATACATGTCATAATCAAAAACAAAATAAAAATTTGTAGTACATCCACCTCCAAAACTTTCGAGATCCTCTATGTGACTCCTATCTTATAGTATATTCACTATAGATTTCTTTTAATTCTCTTCAAAACCTACACGCGGAAAGAAAATCCATACGCTAAGCTATAGGCTTAGTGGTGTTCAAGCAATTTCATTTCTCATTCAATTCAATTCATTTAACCATAACATGCGTAATATCTAATTTTTCACATATAAATATCTTCATTTATTTTTAAGCATAAATAGGCATTTAAAATCAAGTTATGAAATACAAGCATGTATTTATTTTAATAACTCATATCTAATTACACAACGATCAATAAATTATACATTCAATTACTAATTTCATTTGAAGTTCTTTAATCATTAATCATGCATTTATCTATTTTTTGCAATTGCCCTATAGTAAAATACATCGGAATTGCATCATCGAGCTGGTAAAAAATACAAGATCAGGTTCTCAAAACCATACGATTAATTTTTTATATACATTCATATTGAAACTGAGCTCTTTGAGCCATGCAGTTCATAACACAAATCAAATGTCTTACACCGGAACCGAGTTCTTGGAGTCATACAATCCAGTAACATATATCATGACGCAGTACTGCTAACTCCCTAATTGGCATGCCAATCTTATCACATTCCTCCAATTTCTATCTATTTTACTAGAGACAAATCTAATTAAATTCCACTGAAATTTCATAATAAAAGCTCATAATAACCAATTCAAGCTATTCCATATTCGGCCAAAGTAAATGTCTTTTTTCTTCTTCCATTATTGATTTTAATTTAATTCATACAACATTCAAGACATATTCATCTCAACAATTAGTCAAAAATAACATGCATATCAAGTTTCTCAATTCAAACATAATTTATATCAATTGGGGAAAATACAAATTATAAATCCAAAATCTCAATTAATCACATATACTACTTCATTTAACAACCAATTTGTTGGACCCCGAACTTTTCTTAGGAGTTGGAACAAATGAATGAAAATTCTTGAATTAGAAATGATAGACAAGAGTAAAGTAGTGAATGAGAAATGTGGATAAATTCATGTTTTGCTTTAGTGATTTGGTGGATAAGAGATTTTGAAATGAGAAGAATTAAGGTGAAAGTTAGAAGTAAAATGAAAGCAAAAAAAATGAAGTTAAATATGTGTAGTAAGTTGATGAAGGATATGTATATATGTGTATGTTCTGTCATTAGTGTTCATGACTAATCATGGATGATATTGAGTTGACAATGAGGAGTAAATGAAGTAGAAAAGTTGATCTTGGTATGAGTTGTGTTAAGGAAAGATTTGGAAACAAAATTGGTAATTGCACATTTCGAAAATCCAAGTCTTTCCTAGGTGTAGAAATTGTGTGCCAATTTCAGGGAAAAATATGGAATAATTTAAGCTAAATTAGTCAAAATTGTCTTCTGAAAAGTTATAGCTTATCTTTTTTATCTTTCCATCAGTATATAGTATGGAATTTTAGGACATCGGGATCGAAAGTTAGGGTTCTTAGAAGGGAAGATGTTCAGGAGAAAAGATGTATCGTCTGTAAGGATGATTCGTCTGTAAATTTGTATCGTCTGTAAAGACGCTTCATCTGTGATGATGTCATATCGTTTGTGAAGATGTATCGTCTGTAAAGACGCTTCGTCTGTAATGACGTCATATCATCTGTGAAAATATATCGTCTGTAAGGATGATTCGTCTGTAAAATTGTATCGTTTGTAAAGACGTTTCATCTATGATGACGTCATATCGTTTATCAAGATGTATCGTCTGTAAGGATGATTCGTCTGTAAAGTTGTATCGTCTATAAAGACGCTTCGTCTATAATGACATCATATCGTCTGTGATGACGTCATTCGTCTTAAGAGTTGCATCGTCTTAAGTTGACTTTGCTTCGTCTTAAGTTGACTCTGATTCATGTACCTCTTTGGTTCGTCTGTTTCTTTGCTTCGTCTGCCTCTTTGCTTTGTCTGTTTCTTGCTATCGTTTGCTTTTGCTTCGTCTGTTTCTTTACTTCGTTTGCCTCTTTGCTTCGTCTGTTTCTTGCTATCGTCTACTTTTTGCTTCGTCTGCCTTTTGCTTTGTCTGCCTCTTTGCTTCGTCTGTTTGTTTGCTTCGTCTGCCTCTTTGCTTCGTCTGTTTCTCGCTATCGTCTGCTTTTTTTTTCATCTACTTTCTGCTTCCTCTATAGTTGACCTTCTGCTTCATCTATGCACTGTTCATCTTGTATCGTCTGGTCTAATTTTGACCCTCTAGATGACTGAATTTGTTTTCAAGGTCTTCACAAAAGTTGTAGATCTTGAAATCCTTTTTCGAACCATCCTAAGATGATCTTAATCCGATATTTGTAGGGAAAGTTATGGCAATTTTCCCAATTCGTCAGCTTTTTCATTTGGTTTCGTCTGATCCTATCGTTTAGTCCATTTTTGACCCTCTAAGAATGACCTTGATATGATATCTCTAAAGTAAGTTATGTCATTTGTCCCGAACAGGTTCAATATGATTGAGGACCAAACCTTATTTGATTCTTTCGGCCATAGCTGTGTCATCCGACCTCCAAATGAGGTGAATCTTGAACCAATGGATTTCGATTACATTTTTCTACCTCTCTATGAAAGTTATAGCTTTTGATGTTGTTTTGAAAAGGATTGATTAAATCAAGGTAAGGGTATCGGTTGGAAGAGTATGAATGGGAGGAATTTAAGTATAGTGTACTGTTTCAATATAAGAACAGACCGAAAATATTTGGGGCAATACTTTTAGAGTTCTGAACCAAATGGATTGATTTTGGTGTCATTAGAAACTTAAGACAATGGAGAATATTTTTCTAGAAGAAAGAGTTATGTCAGAATGTTCAAGGATATTGTTAGCAAGACACTTAAGCATAAAAAGATATAAGGCATAAATGGAAGGACAAATGAGACATTTCTCACTCATTAAGGATATAATAGGAAGAAGAAGTGTGGTCTTGCATTTTAAGAAGAGAGAAGAACGTAAATTGAAGAGAAAAGGAGAGAGAAATCTGAAGAGAAGAAGAGAATGAGAGAAAGAAGAGAAACAAGCTAGTTTGATTTTTCTTAGTCTTCAAGAGAGATTTGGAGTTGTTCAAGAAGCGAAAAAGGTAGAGGAAGAGAAGAGTTTCCCTTTGAGCTAAAGATCCCTTCATTTGATGAAGAATGAAGGTAAGATCATTTTGGATCTTCTGGATTTTCGGAAGGATTTTAATTCATGGAGTTTAGAAAATGCTTGGGTTTAAGTATTCTAGAACCCATTTTAGTGATTTTGCATTGTGAGATTTTCTATTGGATTCCTATTAAATAAGACTTGATTTGTTTTAGGGAACTAAGAGAATCCTACCCAAGAGCAAGGGAAAAGACAACCTTGACTTGAATTTTTGCAAGCAAATTAGGTGGGTAATATATTTATAGTTATTATGTAATGGGCAAAATGCCTTGTGTGTGTGTATGCTTAAATTTCCTAATTGTGAATTGCTATGATATGGAAAATGCATTATGATGTATTTTATGTTATGTTATGCATTGAAAGATGTATGACATTTTGATATGATTGAATTGTGAGTATGATCATGTATGCCTTGAAATATGTCATGGCATTTGGTATGAATGAAAAGAAGAAAAAGTATAAGAAGTATGAGAATATGAAATTGTGATCAATTGAATTGAGCATGAAATTGTTTGTGTTTGGGCGAGAGAGGAACCGTTTTGTTCATCGTGTGCACGTTGACAAGAGCCTTCTCCCGGCTGCCTGCTTGAGGCCACGACATCCTGATGTGTTAAGTTTGGTTTCTCTGTTTCGTTCCACGGAACTCTCAAGCCAATTGTTTGTGCATTTGCATTTTGATGTGTTAAGTTATGATAGCATTTTGAGTGTTATGCTTCGATGTGAATTACATCTATTATGTTCTATGAGATGTGTATTGGAATTGTGAATGCTGAGATTTCATTGTTGGATTAAGACGAAACATATATGCCTATATGGATATTTATATATGTTTGATTGTGTGGCTCGTTGCCAATGGCTATAAATGTATAAGTCACTGAGCTTCACAGCTCACCCCATTACCTTCCACTCTGCAGGTGAAGAAAAAGCATAACAACATTGATCCTTGCAAAGTTGGGCAAACACCTAGAATATAGACTTTTGTAATTAAGTTAATTCAGAAACTTTTGGTATCTAGAATCATATTGAGCATAAGCATTCAATTGTATCATGTGCATTTTGTATTTTGTAATAAGCTTGTATAAACTCAGTTTGGATTTATTAATGAAATATGATTGGGTTTTGTTTGTGATTCTCAAAGTTGTGATGTTGATGTTTTGATTGTTATGGGCACGTCACCTTTATGGGAAGACGGCTAATAAGGGTTTATGGAAATAACCCTATAGGAAAATGTTGTGTTCGCTCACGTTAAATGTCTCCAAATGCTGGGCTCCGGAAGCGGGGTCCATCATTGTTTGGTATCAAAGCAGAAGAAATATATTTGTTCATGTCGTATGATTCCGAATGTTGGACTCCGGGAGCGGGGTCCAGCACAATTAAATATTTTTTAACAACAATTTCTTAAATCCCTAATTTTACTCAAGAACTCTAAATTTCCTATTATACAATTTTTAGGAAAAAAAATAGAATTGCAAGAACACATAACAAATTGTTGTCTAGATCGTCAAATTAAACTTCCGTAAACTTCAATTTTATCATCAATTCCGTATTTCTTCTCTTTCTCTTTCTCTCTCTCCTTCAGTTCATCTTCTTTATCTTCATAATATTGCATAACAAATTCAATTTCATATATTTTATTCATCAATGCATGCAACTACAACAAAATAATGTACTAAAAATAATTAAAACTCCATTAACTCACCTTATAAATTTTTGGGTACTATTCATCAAGAACGCCCATATACCTTTTCTTCATCTTTTACCAATTTTTTTATATGGTGAGTTTAGGGACCCTAGGTTGATGATTTAGTATCTAATAGGTGATTTGGGGGTTAAAAACTAAAGAAAATTGGCTTGAAATGAAAGAAATGAAAGAAAAATGGAGAAGAAAGGAGGGAGGTATTCTCGGTAATGTTTTGGAGAAGAAGATAATGAGTAGTTGAGAAAAATGTCATGTGGTCCCTTATTATAAGTTTTCCATTTTTTTTGATCCAAAATTAACTTTATATATAAATCCACTATTTCTTTTTCTCAATAAAAATACTCATAACAAAAATACCAACTTCACATAAAGACCTTAATTAATATCATTTATTTTCATTAATATTTTCAGGTTTGACTTTCACCCTTTCTCGGGTCAAAATTTGACCACTGGTCAACTCTGATCAAACCCTCAAAACGAACTCGTTTGGAGCTCTAATTTGATCCTCGGGCTGTCCTTGAACAATATTATCCGATTCCAAATAAAATATAATGCAGTTTGGGTCCAAGTGTCACTATTCACCTTAGAATACACTATTCACGACCCAAAAAGTAATTTTCATGAATTCCAAGATTTTTGGGGCGTTACATAAATCGATGTAAAACTTATGGAATTTAATAAAATTTTCTCGAATCATCGCAAAAACTAACGAGGGAGAATCAGTACTACAAGTAATAAATAAGCGACACATTCTAAGGGTAGAGGAAGAAATTGTCAGGAACGTAATAATGCCTATATTTGTATGAAGGTGTGTTGGAAAATCGGAACGGAATCCAATCCCTACCGTGGCGAAATAATTATGATTTTTTTTTACAAATTGGTTTCCAGAAAACCAAGATCAATTTAATTATATAAAATGATTAACACATAAATCATAATAAAAACATTAATCTAAATTCATACTTTATTTCAAAGCTTGATCATGTTCTTATCTTATCTCTCAAATCGTTTCCAAAGTCGATATGTCTCAACCACTGTAGTTGCACAAGTATCTAGTCTTTAATATTATCTATATAATAGGTTGAGAGAACTCTGTAACGCTTATAGAGATGGTTAAGCAAGAAGTACCAGCTCCATAGATCTTAAGGTTATTTATAATAAGTTTTGGGTATTTTAGTAATTTAATTGAAATTAAATTCTAATTTCAGTTAAACTTTAATTAGAATTACAAATATATCTAATTAAATACCAGTTATGCCCAAATAAGATCTAATATCTCATGTCGATCCTTATTTATTAAATATCTCATATTTAATCATAAAGTTTCTCAAACTTTACAATCAAGTCCAACTTGATTAAAATATCTTTGCTCCCTTCAACTCATTCTTTATGTGAGACCCATTAGGTTCCCAAATATGTTAGCAATGAATATAAATTATAATTCTAATTAAATTAAAAATCCTTTTAATTTATCTTTAATTCTCCAATTAAACAATATATAATCATAGATCAAAATTGGTGTCTAACAATGCATGATAACTAATAAAATATTTAAGAATATCGAAGTGGTTTTAACTAACATTTTCGTGCATGATTTTTTTGTATAATTCAATCCTTTCATCATACAATGTTTCGATTAGACATAAAGTATGGAATTAATGTGTACTCTATTTTTAGTCTAATCATATTAGTTCTTTGCCATTAGCTATTGATTCAATTAATGATATTTATAAACTATTTACAAAATGTTATTCTACCTTGGCCAAGGATTTCGAGAATCAATACTAATTGAGAACAACGGAACACTCTCCCTAATTACTTTAGGGTGATGAATCCTATCTTGGTCACACAACTACCTCTATATAGTTCATGCTATATTCAATGACTACCGATTGAATGATCCATGATTAAATAGGTCATAAGTAGTATCAAAACATAGTAATTCCTATACAAAATAACTTTGGAGACCTCAAGTCAAAGGATTACTTATACAATTCATAATGAGAATTCCATATATATAATTCCAAATGGATTTCTCATATCGGATCTGTTCAGTGAACTTGTTCTCTAACAAGCATCCACACGTTTACTTAAGTATCTTCATACTTTAGCTTATGAGATTAACAACTTCCTTTATAAGGAAAAATATAATGAGTTCTAGTCTTTTTACATTTTATTAATGTCCAATTACTAGGAACAATTAGTGATAATACATAAATGCAATATAAATCTCATAATTATAATCTCATTATAATTTCATTTTCAATGTACAAATATCCCATAGACTTTATCATATACATCTAAATATGTACAAGAAAAATCATGTGTTTAAATAATTGTCACTAACTTATAACCAAACCCATTGACTATAAGGCATAAACTAACACACCTTCCCCTCTCCCATGACCTTTTACACCCTAATTCTCCTCGCCTACTTCAATGGTCGTCTTCGACTTCTTCTATAATGTAATTATTGAGCCTCCTAGAATCGACTCCACACAAGTTCCAGCCACTGGCTCTGTCCATCTCGATGTCAACAAAAATTGAGCGAAGAGTGTCAAAATGTTGTACGTGATGGTGGGGTTTCGTTGATGGTTATGGCTTACATTATGAGCATGCCTTTTTATTCGCATTAAGATCCCTGCATATCTTGGATGATTCTTTTTTTACTATTTATATAACCAATTTAGTGGATTGCCTAATGCTTGGCTCTCAAGTATTATGTTTTGAACATTTTCATGGTTAGAAACTTTAGATATGATGTGATTCTTATCTAATTTTGAATAGTAATGTAGAACAATGAAGTCATACACATGAGTTAAGGCTAACCCTTGTTCATGAATTTTCAATCTTTATATAGATATGACATAATAAAGTAGAAATGAGGTGCTTTTAGGCACTCGCAAAATCATGCAGAGTTTTATACCTTTTATTATTTGTGACATCATGAATTCTTCAGCACGTGCCTCCTCATTGATCAAGTTGTGTTTTTTTGTTAGCAAGTTTTAAGGTTTAGCATGAACCTAAACCCTCTATATAGGGACTAAGTAGTTGTAACCATATCTCCTATATAGTAGCTATAAACAACAATAGTTCAAATGATAAGAACACTTTATAGTGTAACGGTATATTAAAGAGATAATAGTTATAAGATTTAGCAATAATTATAATAAGCCTTACAAAAAAAAAGGTTCCCTCTTAATTCGTTGAGTTAAACTTTTGCTAATTTTTACTTCTGAAACTGCTTGCTATTGTAACTTAGAGGAGTCTATATACATTGGTGTCATGGGAAAATATGGTCCTACATACTGTTCTCTCTTCCTTGACCAACTAATGTCCTTGTTGATTTTCTTAGTTTCTAATCTCATCTCATTGGCATTGGCATTTGCCTTGCTTAAAAACTTAGTTATCATCACTCGTGTTTGTGTAGTTATGTCTTTTACCAATGTGTGCTTCTTTCTTATGGTTTTCCAAAACAATGTGTACTATACTATTGGATAAGTAATTATGATTTTATATTTTAATCTTTAAGAGGTAGTAACACCTTGAAGTATGGGGACTAGTATTATGATTTTTTTTCTTTAACATTTGTATTATATATGGAGTCTTTAGGCCTATGTTTATTGCTCATAATGTGTAACTTGAAACACATTATGATTTACAATAATCCTTAAATAGACTTGCATGGTAGGGTTTAGTATATATACCTTGCAACACCTATTAGTCTTGGCGAAAAGGCTTTACATCTTACTTCCTTTAATACCCCCTATATGTCCATGATTTTCTCATAATGCACTATGATTAGTAGGATTTATTATATCATTATAATTTTCAATAGTTTGAATTTTACAAGTAGCAATTCATCCACAATGGTCGAAATAAAAAGGGGTTGTCATAGGCAGCTTCTTGATTGTCTTTTATGACATGCCAGAAGCTGGGTTTTGAGTAATATTGTCTTTAGGAGAGCATTTCAACAAATTTTTTATATGTTGATATGCATATTAGCTTCTCTCGATGGGAACAACTCTCCCTTACATCAGCTCATTCAAAACTTATACTTGCTCCTACAATTATATAAATATTGCTATAGTCAATTATTGACTATTAGAGGGGCTCCTATGTGGTACCCTTACTGATGGACCCCGAACTTTTGGTGAAAATTAGAAATATTAAAATGAATTTAAATGAGTGTTTTTGTATATGAATTATGTTATAGATGAATGTGTGCCTTTAGGAAATTGATGAGAAAAGAAATTGATTAGTTTTGAAGGTTTTGATTTTTTAGTAGATTTGTATGAGTTATGAGAGTAAAGTGAATGAATTGATTGAAATGGAAGTTGAAAAAATTAAGAAATAAAGAGAAAAGTGTGAGAATATGATAAATTGAGAAAGTTTGACTTTTTGGAGTAGAGAGTTGACTTTTTGATTTAGGCATAATTTGAGAAAATGATCTTCATGAAACTTGTAGTTTCTGTTGAGAGCTTTCTGTCGCTATAAAGTTTGATATTTTTCGATATTGGGAGTAAAATTTATGAATTTTCAAAGTTAAGTATATTTTACTTTGTGTTTGGAAGATGTTCATAGGGTAAGCTTGTATATGTTATGCTTTGAGGCAAATCGTCGTACTGATATATTTTGAATTGAGTTAAGTGGTCTACAAGAAAGTTATAGAGTATTTGAATAGCTTTAAAATGATGTATAAATTGTTATTTATGGATGCGAGAATTAGAAGATATGAAATTTGGAAGTTTGGATGTGATATAGTATGGCACTTAGCTGGCTGAAACTTTGACTGAAAAATTGACCTAATTAGAGGTTGAGATTTCCTTAAAGTACTTCATGAAAGTTTTAGATTATGTTTTGATCTTTACATTGATATAACATATGACATGTTTGGACCTTGGAGTTGAAAGATAGAAATTTTAGAAGTTATGTGATTTCTTTAAGGAGACTTTAAATGGGGGAGTATCTTTTATTGGATTTTGACCCCTTAAGAAATGGAATTGATTTTTGAGCTCTTCAAGGAAGTTGTAGAGCTTCCCTTAAGATTTCTATTGATATCAAATTTGTCAAATTTGGAGTTAGGATTCAAGAGTTATGAATTTTTGAAGTTCTCTGGAATTTTTAAAATAAAAGAGAAAAAGAAAAATTGAAGTCGGTGGTCTCGCGAGCGTGAGCGCGAGCCGTCGCAATCGCGAGTCGACCTTTTTGGCCTCGGCTTCGCGATAGCAATCTGTTCGCGATCGCAAGATGGCCTTTTTCCTCCAAGGCTCGTACTCGCGAGCCGTCGCGACTGCGACTCTGCCATTCTTTTGGCTCGCAATCGCGAGGCGGCTTCTGTTTTCTTCGGCTCGCGATCGCGAGCCGATCGCGACCGTGAGCCGACTGAATTGTTTTGTTTCATTTGAATTTTTTTTCATTCTTTTGCTTCTAATTTCTTCGTCCGACATCCGATTGATCTGATTTTTAAATTGTTGGATTCCTAAGACATTCCTCTATTCGTTCATGGAGAATTATGAATATTTTTGAGATAAAATTGAGGATGATTGATTTAATCAAGTGAGTTGGGAAATTTTCTAAACATGGTTCAGTATTTTGAGAAATTTTTGATCTGTGGAGATTCGATTGAATTAATTCTTAAGGAAAAATAAAATAGAGACATGTGGCTACAAGTCATGTGAAGGAATCGAATTTCAATTTAGCCTCTAAGACTTTCAATTTCTGAATATAAGTCGGGTTTAATGTTCAGTCTTGGATTAGTAAGATCTGAAAGTATTTTGGCCATAACATTTGCTCGAATTATCCATATGAGGTGATTCTTGAATTGGATTAAACTAGAGAAATAAGGCTACAATTTTTTTGAAGGAAGTGAATTTTAATTCAGCCTCTAAGATGGTCAATTTTTGGATGGAAGTAAAGTGCTGGAAAATGTGTTAGCATAATGAGAGTCCGAGATGTTTGGACTATAACTCTTGGTGTAGTGTACCAAATTTAATAATTTTGGTGGCATTATGAAATTAAGACAATGAGGAACATTTCTCTAGAAGGAATTTTTGGCAAATTCCTTCAATTTGATGGTGAAAAAAATGTCCTAAAGTAAGTATGATTTGAAATGAATGTTAGGGGCATATTGGGAAGTCCACTTAAGGACTTAAGTAAGAAGGCTTTGATGGAGGGGCATTTGAGTCTTTCCTCATTCATTAAATGACATGGCACTAGAAGACAAAAGAGGGCTGTCGTTTGTTTAGGTGGAGGAGCCGAAATATAAGAGAAAAATGAGAAGGAAAGAAAGAAAGAAGAAAAGAAGAGAGAAGGAGTGGAGTTTCGGTGATGGAGAAGAATGAAAGAAGAAGAGAGAAAGCATGAGGGTTGTCGATTTTTATGAGTTTCCAAGGGGTTTTGATGCTTTTCAAGAGGAAAGATGAGGAAGAAGATGAAAGCTTCCTATGGAGTCCAATATTGCCGAAAATGGAGGAGGAAAGAGGTAAGATAAATTTTTTAGCTTTGAGTTTTTGATGAGTTCTTGATTTAGATACCTTGGAAATGGTATGGGATTATGTTTCTTAAGCTCAATTTTGGAGATAGCATGATTTAATTGGTTCAATTTTGGATTATTATGACTTAGGGTTTATGCCCAAATTTTTGTGATTTGGGGATTTTGGAAGTTTTTGATTTAGATAGCTTGAATATACGAGGGATTTGTGTTTTCTAAGCTTAATTTGAGTGATTATGATTTTTATGATGTTGAATTTGGGTGTTTTGGCTTAGATATTTTTAATTTGGAGGAAAGAAGGAAGAAATGGAGAAATTGAAGCTTTGGACAAGTTTCTAGCAAGGATCTGAGGTGGGTGGTATGTTTATTTTTTGATTTATAAGCTATATATGAGTTTTCAAAAAATAAAGAAAGCAAAAATTGAATTATTATTATTTTTCGAATGATTATTTCGTTGATTTTTGTAATAATTTAAGAAATTGCTAATTATGATTTCAGAAGGATTAAATTTTATTGTTTTAAAAATGAGTTTGATAAATTGATAAAATTTCCGAAATTCATTAATTATGAATGAATTGATAATTATGAAAATTTCTACTTTCATTGATTTTTGAATGATTTGATAAAATTGAAATAATTGTTAAATTCATTGTGTTTAATATAAATGTTGCATTCTTGGATGTTTGAGAATGTGTTATGTGAATTGGATTGAGTTTGTGACATTATGAATGAATTGCTATATGAATTTATGTGAAATTGTAAATGTCAATGTGTCTAGTATGACGCGATATGAAAATATGAAAGCTAAGTTTTCGAAATGTGCCTTCGGGCAATTTGATTTGTTTTTCATGTGTGAAATGTGTTATATGGGTTTGGTTAGGTCCCATAAGTTAGAGTCAGTGTACTGTCTCCTTTGTAAAGGCTTCTCCCGCCTGCCCGCTAGTGGCACTGGAGCTCCGATCTCGGACTCCCATAAGTTCACGGCTGCACATGACCGCTATGCGGGACTGCACAGTACGTTCCGTTTGGACCAAACCAAACCATTCTGAAGTGTTATGTGATTTTTGATTTGTTTAAATTGTGATGCATTTATAATGTGATGCATTCATGTTTTTGGAAATTGTTTATGATTTGTGAAAATTTTGAG
>JANZLC010000003.1:6428890-6449288 GCA_026413385.1 Erythroxylum gracilipes
TAACCTGTTAATCAAATGAGCTAATATAATTAATTATCAGCTATCAACTATCAACTAACAAATAATACATTATCAAATAGATCATAAGAGGGGAAGGGACGAGCGGATTAAATTTTCTTTTGTGTTCTAATTGAAGGAAATCAAGTAATAGGTGAAGAAAGATGATTCTTTCATATTGAGTGAGAAGCATTGTAACGAAATATATACAATTGTCCTCTTACTACTATTGGCTAGCTGTCCTAGAAAAGCTGACACTAACAAAAATATTGGCTATGCTAAGGTGCCGAATGCACTATGTGCAGAGGCAACGAAGGCACTATGTACAGAGGCAGGGAAATCAAATGTACAGGAACAGAAAAGAATAAAAGACAAAACAGAAAAGGGGCCTGCTGTTGTGAAGCCCAAGCAGTAGCCCGAACAACATTAAACTTCAGCCCAATCAACATTAGCTAGGGTTTTCCAACACTAATGACTCTGTTTTAACTCCATCTCCCGTTTAATACGATGTCGTTGTTTGATAGGATTGAAACAAAATAATAATAACAGAACCCGGAAACGGGCAAGTGACAGGAACATAGGTCACAGGTGTCCAATCTACAAATCCTCTGGTCCCCACATCACATGTGCAAACAGATTCTCTGTATTAATTAACTAATTACTGCTTTATTTTATTAAATCCCATCCTTATTTAAACGTGTGGTTAAAAATAAATTACGGCAAAGAAGGCCTCTGCCCGATCAGGCAGGTTTTAACCAATACAGCGTCTATAGTCTATACCTGTCACTTTTCACTATTCCAAACACGCTGCTTTCATCAGACTCTGAGAGGCAGACCACCTAAGTTGGACCTTACCCCATAGCCTTTTTTTAGCCTTTTCAAATAATATGAGTTGGAACTTGGAAGATAAACATATTCATTTATTTTTAAAAAATATTACGAGTTATATTATAAATGATATAAAATTCTTCGTTTTTCAATATAAATTTAATAAAATACCAAGTTCAATTATTTGCATGGTGTGTCCAAACTCCAAAGGGGGCAAAAAAAAAATCAAATTTCAGGACCTACCAAGTTATTTTCTACCTTTATAAAGGCCTTCTTCCTGCTAATAGCTCCCTCATCCCTCTTGCTCTTCTTTCACCTTTATCTACCTACCCTGAATCCCACCATTTTCAGGTAATGCTCTAAAGCATGGAAATCCCATATGGCTTCTTTGTTCTTGATTCTCATCTGATATAATGTCTGATGTTATGTCCTTTGGAATCTGCAGAAACATGGTTTCTCCTCGTCAGTGGATTCTGCTGCTTTCTGTCTTGTTTATGTCATGTGGCACGATGGGAGCGCCTCCAAGGAAGCCAATAGATGTCCCCTTTGGCAGGAACTACATGCCAACTTGGGCTTTTGATCACATTAAATACTTCAATGGAGGATCTGAGATTCAACTCCACTTGGACAAGTATACTGGTATACATTCTCTCTGTCACAAAAATAGAAAGTTCAAGCAGAGCATTCGAACTATTATACCAATGGCAAACTGTAATCTTTTTTTAATCATTTGAAAAGGTACTGGCTTCCAATCAAAGGGCTCGTACTTGTTCGGTCACTTCAGTATGCAAATCAAATTGGTTCCTGGGGATTCAGCTGGAACGGTCACTGCTTTTTATGTGAGTTACTTCTACTTGTTACATTGTTGAACTTTTGGGAGTGTAGTTCGGAACTTTTCTACAGGATTGGAACTTGTTTTAACTGGTTTTAGCTGGTCAAGCCATTGTCTTTGCCATTGTGCCCTTTATTTAGATGATGTTACTTAGTTGCATTTAATTCAAGAGCTTGAACGTTAGTATATGATATGCATTGTGTTACAGCTGTCTTCTCAAAACTCGGAACACGATGAGATAGACTTCGAGTTCCTGGGGAACAAGAGTGGGCAGCCCTACATCTTGCAGACAAATGTGTTCACGGGAGGAGCAGGAAACAGAGAGCAAAGGATTTTCCTTTGGTTTGACCCTACCAAAACATATCACTCCTATTCTATCCTCTGGAACATGTATCAAGTTGTGTAAGTGGAGGAGTCTCCTCAACTCAATTTAATCCGTCATTCTAGCTAATTTGCAGAAGACTTTTGCGTTGAAATTCGATAAAGTGGGTTACTTTCTGACATAATGAGCGAAAATTTCTCATACCACTTTTGAGCTGGCCTACACTTTTTACTATTTCCTTATGTTGTGACGTGTTTAAGAGGGTTTGAAAATTTCAGGTTCTTCGTGGACGATGTTCCAATTAGAGTGTTCAAGAATTGCAAGGACTTGGGAGTTAAATTTCCATTCAATCAACCGATGAAGATGTACTCAAGTTTGTGGAATGCTGATGATTGGGCCACAAGGGGCGGGCTTGAGAAGACAGACTGGTCAAAAGCTCCATTTATAGCATCATACAAGGGCTTCCACATCGACGGATGTGAGGCTTCTGTGGAGGCCAAGTTCTGTGCCACTCAGGGCAAGAGATGGTGGGATCAGAAAGAGTTCCAGGATCTTGACGGATACCAGTACAGGAGGCTCATGTGGGTCCGTCGGAAATTCACCATTTACAATTACTGCACTGATAGGGTCAGATATCCTGCACTTCCTCCTGAATGCAAGAGAGACAGAGACATATGAACATGAGAAAAACTCACTTATTGGAAGGCCACCCGGTGCTTGGAATTCTTACACGTTACGATTTGACTCCCAATTCCTTAATTTTCGATTTGTAAGCCTTTCAAAAGTGTCGCTGTCGGGTCCAGTTTCTTCAACACTTGGTTGCATGCCCGCTTTTCAGGGCTCTATATAAGAGATTTAAGTATGTTTGTCTACTGCTTTTGTATTATGTATCCCATCATAATATAAGAAAACCAAACCATTTCTTCCTGAGCGAGGATTTAATGTTATTATTACAACATATGTTGATCTATACCACGTTTGTCTGTATTATTCTCGTGATTGCATCTTGTTGACTTCGCCTGTTTTTTATTTCAGTCGTGTCTAATTGATTTGAAGAAAAAGAAAAGTAGGTGTTCCATTTGATAGATTAGATTCTATGGCACCTCCCTTCTTGCCACATTGATCAAATACCATCCCATTTATAGGTTCTTATCTTTTTGTCTTCTCCTTCTTTTTTTTTTTTAATACAAGGGAGATGAAATAAACAGCTACATACTACGTTTCTGTTAGAAGTATCAGTTATATCCTTACACAGTGGGGTTTTATAACCTGAGGGGAGCTCTTGAAGGTACATAAATCTAATATGATATAGACATGTAGATTTAGCGAATCCTTATCGAGTCCGATAGAATATTGATAACCATTAGGGAGTTTGACTTTAACTCCATCCACCCGACAAATATCTTAAGTTTTAGACCAAAAGAAAACCAAAATAAGCACCCCACAACTCTACCTTAAGGGGAAACAACAGCCAATATCACGGACAAATCCACCTAACCAAGCACCATTAACATCCCTCTTTAATTTCACGATGACACAACAAAAGAAACGATATTCCTTCCTGAAGAGGAATAGCATCGTTTAACAGTTTTAAATTTAATCTGCAACCATCACAAGAAAGGAACATTAAGTTGCTTGCAGTCGTTTGAATACTTAGCTTAGTACCATCATAGTCTTTAGCAGCTTTAAGAATCTCAGGCATCCATAATCCCACCACTAAATATTCGGTTCCCACTTCCACCATTTATCTTTTTGTGTTGTTGGGTTGTTTGTTTGCTTTTGACAATTCGAAGCAACTGTTTAAAACAGATACGAGGACTAAGCTCTCTTTGCATCCAACCCCAAGCAATGAAAACTGAGCAGGATTACATGTTCAGCAGATTGTTTCAGTTTCAGTAAGACCTCAGTGCCATTTAGGAGGAAGGAAATAAAAATATTGTGGAATTTACTTCGTCAAGTGCCAAATCAAGCTTATATGTAAAGGTTTTTTAATCGGTTTTTGAAACCTCATCTTTCAGATATTCAGAGCAATGGCAGCGAGCAACTGGGTGCTTGAAATTAATGAACAACTCGAAAGCATGGTCGATACGTCAATAGAGATGGAGCATTGGAGAAAACGTTCAATCTACAAAATACCATCATGTGTCACGGACTTGAACAGGAGAGCCTATAGCCCTCAGGCAGTCTCCTTCGGTCCTTACCATCATGGGAAAGATCATCTAAGGCCAATGGAGGAGCATAAGCACCGAGCACTCCTTCATTTCCTGAAACGGTCGAGGAAACCTCTACAACCGTTTGTTGAGTCGTTGAAGGAAGTCGTGCAGGTTCTGAAAGATTGTTATGATCAACTTGATCTGTCCTGGCAGGAAGATACGGATGGATTTCTGCAACTGATGATTCTTGATGGTTGTTTCATGCTGGAACTCTTACGTGTCGCAACCCATACCTTGGATGATTATGCTACCAATGATCCGATTTTTAGCACTCACGGAAAGCTCTATATCATGCCATACATCAGGCGTGACATGTTGATGCTCGAAAATCAACTACCAATACTGCTACTTAATAAGCTAATTGCAGTTGAAAGTGACAAGGCAAAGGTACGTTATTCTGACAACTACCCAAGTACATTCTCTCTGCTGTTTGATTTTTGAAATACCAAATTGGCTCTTCTTCTTCTTCTTCTTCAGGACGAAGGGTTTGTGAACAAGCTGATACTCAAGTTCTGTTTTTCCACTAGTACCCATTTCTCGACCAAAGATAAATGCTTGCACGTATTGGATGTATACAGGAAAAGTATTCTATTTGAGGAAAACCTGAGCAAGAAAAAGAGTGGCCATAGATCATCAGGCAGTACACGTTATCAAGGTGATTCTGAGGATATCATAAGGTCTGCAACAGAACTGAATGAAGCAGGAATCTGGTTCAAGAAAAGTAAAAGTCGAAGCCTGAGAGACATCTCATTTCATGGCGGGGTTCTTAAGCTTCCGACGATTGTTGTAGACGATGCCACCGAGTCCATTTTTCTGAATTTGATTGCCTTTGAGCGATTGCATGTAGGTGCGGGCAATGAGGTGACGTCCTATGTCTTCTTCATGGACAACATCATAGACAACGCAAAAGATGTGGCTCTTCTTCATTCCCAAGGAATCATACAGAATGCTATTGGAAGCGACAAAGCTGTGGCTAAATTGTTCAACTCCCTTTCCAAAGATATCACCCTGGATCCTGAAAGTAGCTTGTATGCGGTTCATAAAAAGGTGAATGCTTATTGCAAAAAGTCCTGGAATGAGTGGCGAGCCAATCTGATTCACACCTATTTCAGGAATCCATGGGCAATCATGTCCCTAATTGCTGCTGCTTTCCTTTTTGCACTTACCATTGCTCAGACTATATACACTGTTTACCCTTACTACCACCCGAGCGAGCCGTCTCCTTCTCATCCAAAATTACCTTCACCTAGACATTTCCGTTAGGCTCTCTACAAGAAAGAAAAAGTGTGACATGTTCATTTTATATGCTTCTTACTCTCTCCACACTCAATTCTCTGTATGGTGTGCTTGATGGACTTTGACATGTTCATTACATTACTCTCTTCACACTCAATTCTCTGTATGGTGTGCGTGCTTGATGAACTATCACTGACATGTTCATTACATTACTCTCCACTCTCAATTTTCTGTATGGTGTGCTTGATGAACTATCTTTTGCTGCTTCCAGGTTGATACATAAATTCTCCCATATAGTTGCCATCTACAATATTAATAACTGCAGATCCCATTTCTCACTTACGACTACCGAAGTATAATGCAATAGGTGATATTAAAATGCCAAGAGATTCGTCACCGTTTGACATGAAGCTGCATACATGATTGACAACAAGATCCATATTACCATCACCTAATAAACATTTTAACCCCATAAGAAGGGGCCTCTTCATCAAACTTTATTTCTGCACATATTCGTATCACAACATTGTCTCCAATGAAGAATTGGAAGAGATCAGAACTCGTTTCACGTTTAATGTATTTGTATATGAGCTCTGAGTCAAAATCTTTACTATGAAAGAGGAATCCACTGAGGTCATACATTTTTCCCAAATTTGTGAACAAGTTCAATCGCTACTCGTATGTAACTGAGGAAATGCCATATTTCATTACTGAGGAAACAGTAAGCAATAAAGGATCTTATTGCTCCCATCTTGTAAAGCACTCTGAACCAAAGTCCTTCATATGCTCCAACTAAATGCAACAAAATAAGTTGAGTTGTCTTCAGGTGGTGAGGACAATAACAAGTTAGAAGTTGCTTCTTTCCCTGTCTGCTGCTGTTGTTCATCTTCCAATTCCTATCAACCCAAGCTGCAAGAGCAGGAAGTTAATTGACATTTGAAACAAGTGAAAAGAATTAATGTACAGGAAGTGAACAGCACAAAAATAACCAGAGAAAGAATAGTACAATGTTGTTTCCAGGCTGCTTCCAATAGAAACCTTGGAGGACTACTGGCAAGATATTGCAAGCTGCAATCACATATAGCATCAATGCATGCATCCCCATCCATTCCAATACCAAGGTAATTCGCCTATATCCATACATATCAACCTGTGCAAGAAAACAATATTGTTAGTTTTAATGAATTACTCGTATCATAAGCTCTTAGTATGTATAACAAAAGAAATTTTCCAACCAGCACGTAGATTCCAACAAATAGAATGCCAGCAACTCCAGCAGTGACACACATGAAACTGAATGTGTAAAGAGCCTTGTTGATGTGCATTCCTATAACAAGAAAGATCGCAATTCTCATAGGATGTAACCAGATACAATAGAACAAAAATACAAGAGAAGAAGCAGCTTAATTAATTACTTACCGAAGAAGTCCAAGATCAGCCCAAACAGGATAAGAAATATTGATGGGATCATCCAGTGACGTATTCTATCGTTATGATCCTGCATAATTGCAGACAGTAGTGTAAATAGAACTTTGAAGAGAATGGATGAACACAATTGTATAAAATATGAGACTTCAAAAATCTCTCACCTTGAAATGAAGGACAATATGCCCGTAGTGCAAACCAACCAAGCACGTTACAATTGCCATTACTGAACTACAAGCACAGACACAGGGATCACCAAGAAACTTTAACAAGAGAAGAAGACCTAACTTCCAAGTCAGAAACCAAGTTTTACTTGCTATCTTTCCATGTTTATCAGCTGGTACTTTGCTACCAGCTGTTTCATAAAGCAAAGATTATAGCATGCATTATTAATGCCGGAAGGTATTACTCTACAACAAAGTTTCAAGCCAACCTCAGGAGTCCTTCAGGATCAAAAGGGGCTTCACACCATGAAGGAGCATTAAGGGGCAATGGGCCATAATCTGGAGAATTTAGACTGCATTCCTGTTCAATGAGATGCAAATTACATCAATACTAGATAACTTGGTCAATGCCTAGAAGAAATTAGGGAACTAGAACTAGGACAAGTAATTAAAGGGCTCATATTAACAACCTTTGTTCGTGCATAAACTGGTTTTTTGTATAGATGTTGAGTTCCCAGTAACACACGATCAATCATTCCAACAGCATTACAAGCTGGACTGGTGTCCCCCCTCACTTCACACTTCACCTTTTAGTGAATATTTATAAAAGATTATTTCAAGCCACTCAAAAAGCAAGCAGTAAGTGCAGATAAAAAAAATTCTTGACTTGGAAATAGTCAAGCTTCTAAGTTATTGAGGCAGGAAAGAAATGAAATGGAGCTCACTGAAAGTATCTTGGGAGCAGAGGAAGACTCTCCAAATGGAAGCTGAAACTCCCAATCAGGAACATACAAGCCATACAGCAAGGCAAGATATAGAACAACTAGCACCAAAGCCATGATCCTGAGAAAGAGTATGCCAATTATCATATATTGATAACTTAATTTCACAAATAATCTTAATTACAGCAGATGCCAAATTTCAAGTTTGAAGCACAACTAGTAATTTTACAATAGTTATATGACAAGTCAATCTTTTTACGAGATAACCCTGTCCGTGAGCCTGAGGGTTTGCTGTGGCATCAATTAGAATAACCGTGGGATGAATCAAAGTGGTTACCATTGGAGTCTATATTTCTTCGGTGCAGATGTAACCGAAGTATCCGAATCATCCCCTTTCAGCCAAATCTCACATGCTGCAGCTACTAAATATGCTATTGCTATTCTCTGAGAGAAAAAAGAGGCATTAATTACACTACTTTGAGAATTTGCATAGCCTGAAGTTTGTACAGAATTTAGCTATAGCAATAATGCAGACTTGATATGGCTAAAAAGTTGATTTAGGTACAATCAATTCCCTCAATAGCATCAAATGATTTCAATTTGCTAGACTTTACAAGCCTAAACTGATCAGACTATAATGAAAAGGAAGGGTTAGGACAGATAAGTAGGCATACCTGCAATATACCCGTCCACCTTATTCGGTCAATGTCAACTCCATAAGTTAAATCACTGAGGCCGTGCAAAAAACCCCCTGGACAGAAGTGAAAGTAGAAACTGTTGAATATCTAACATGAAAGTCTGGTAACACTGCCCTCCTTGGTTCTCATGAAAATGGAAACAATAACAAAGAAATTAAGCGAGTGCTCTACAATGCATAATGTAGCTGTTAAAGAGGATCACCTTGGAGAAAAAGTCCTAAAAACAGTAGTTTGAGTGCTCGCATCAATGCTTTTCTAGTGGCAACGGCTTTGCAAGACAATTTCTGTGTGTAAGAACAATAAAAAGAATAACTGTATAAGAAACGTAGGAATGTGATTGTGTAGGAACTTTTAGTGTTGTTGTGTGTTATGTCTATATGATAAAAGCATAAAAAAGAGTACCTTGTAAGTGAGTGCAAGGGAAACACCAACAATGAAGAGGAAAAATGGCATCACAACATCTGCGAGCGTTAGACCATTCCAAGGTGAGTGATTAATCATTGGCAGCAATCCACCAGCATCATCCACAAGAATCATAAGCTGCATTTTAATGTTTGATATCAACAAGTAAGACGATCATTTTAGATATGTCAATCCAAAAATTAGACTTTACTTTCTAATTTTTGTTTCTAATCCTGAAACTGAAAACATATGTCGCCATCACAACAGGAGTCGTGGCTAAAGGAAAGAAGTAAAATTTATTTCAGTCCCTGTTCATTGATGTTGTCTGTCGTTTGACTATATTGGAAGTTCGCGATGAGATTAAGGTGCAATATATGATATGGTTTGAAAACATTCACTGGAACTTAACATGGGCTAAGATTTTCCGAACATGTTGGAGAAGAGAATAAATGCACATGTAAACTTCCCACCATTTTGGGATCAACAAAATCTGGAACTAATTTAGAAAACCAGACGGATATGGGAATAACCATAGGCAAAACACAAAAATAGAATGGTATATAGACTTGAAAATTTGTTACAGATACATACATGGAAAAAAGAGTGAATATAGACATCGCATTAAAAGGAAAGTCTTTCTGGAGTTCTGCTTAATCAATTTAACAAGTGGGGATTCAAAAACAAAGCAGAAAATCACAAACTGGGTAATGGACAAAAAACAATTTTTGTTTTGTTCTGTGAGTTTTACGAATTACTACAAAGTTGGTAAGAGATATTTTTACTCATCGGAGTAAATCAATCATGTTAAAAACAAACAGATCCCCCATAACAGGATGTACGAGATCTGCAGAAAACGATGAAAAAAAACACAAAAAAATGGAAGGAAAGGACACACTAAGGACAAGAAAATCCAGTTACCGCAACAGCGAGTCCTCGAAAAACATCGAGCGAAACTAGACGGCCGGTGTGGTGTTGTTGATGTTGGTGGGGGTGGGGGTTTGAATGTGGAGAAGAATGGTTTAAGAATTTAGTTTCTTTCATAACAGGAAGTTTGCGGCTTCGATCGAGATTGGCATTGTATCCGGAGTCGGAGAAAGAAAGAGCCAATTCAACATCTTCTTCTTCATGATGACGGGATTCACCCACTTTTCTCAAAGACGGCCTGTCACTTTCTGCTTCTTCGTCATAGCTTTTAACAGGCTCATAGTGCGTTGCCTTCGGCCCTTCCTTACTCATACCTACCAAGAGATGATATAACAAAAAAACCTGATATGAAGATGGTTGTTTGTTGATTTCTCTGTATCTCTTCTTTCTTTGAACTCAATGAAGAGCAGTGAAATGCACCCTTTTTCTGTATCTGTACTCACAAGAGAAAAGCATCCACAAGTGCGTCTATATTATCTTCTTCTCATCTTTCATCTTCAGCCTCTGCTTTTATAACTTGTGTACTTGCAATGACTGTATTATATTCTATATTTCTAGGTAGAAAGAATTAACGTGTGTCCTGTACTCCTATATACTAAACCGCGTCGGCCATAAAAAAGAGGAGAGGAGAGGAGAGGAGCCAAGGAAAAAAGCAGAAAAGAAGCGATGATAAGATAAGGGAATAAAGGCAGGGGAGAGTAACGGATGGCAGTGTATCAGTTGCCGTATCCGCTTCCGATTGAAATATCACCTTTTTCACCTTTTTATTTTTGGACTCTAGCTCGTATCGTACTCTTTTACTCCCCTGACAGGTGTCGGCGACAAGTATTCATATATAATTTAAGATTTACAGGTATATTTCACGCCTCTTTCTTACCATTGTGCTACTTTTTGACATCCTCAGCACTAGCGACGTAGTCCCAGTCTATTGACAATTTGACATTGTTCGTTTACTTTTGTTTCGTTGTACCTTGGACACGAGCTAAGTTGAAGTCATAGGGTTGGGGAACCTAGAAGAGACCTAACCTAAGGGATCGATTAAACTAAGTAGAGAACTAAGGGATCGATTAAACTAAGTGTTCAAGTCCAGTGCGATGCACGTCTCGCTCTCTCCTGTACGCGGGGTTTGTATCCTCTTCTCAAATACCCCGTTGCCGTTACAATCTAATTTTAGTTTCAAAACTACGTCATTTTATATGTAAACGCTTCAAATATCTTATTACAACCTTATTTTTTTTGTCTTAAAATAATGCCGTTTTATGTGTAAAATAATGTAGTTTATGAGTCCCATAACAAATGTACCATATCAATTTTTTATAATCATTAGATCGATAAGATAACAGATGTAAAAATTTTAATGGTTGTAAAATCAATTAAAGATCGAATAAAATAAAAATTTTAAAATATAATAAAATTTTTTTTTCTTATTTATCTAAGAATTTAAAGTTTAATTAAAATTATAATATTAAAAAATTAATTAATTTATATGAGCTTATTAATTAATAAAATTATTCGATTAACTAATAAATTGATAAATTTTAACAAAAAATTATTAAAATAAATTAAATTAAAAAATTAAATAGTTTAAATATTTTATAAAAACTGACCGAACTGATTGGATATTTTAATCATCCACCATAAGAGAATCTATAAAAAAAAAATGGCATATATTCCCTCACAATAGGTTGACATCTAGTTGCACTAAATCTAAGATCTTTTCAAGATTTGGATCCCATGTTTAGAAAAATAAAATAAAGTTCAATTTTTTTAATTTCATTTTAAGTTTATTAAATTTTCATAATTATAACTCAATTAAATCAAATTTGAGTTAATTAACTTTTTATAATTCAAACTTAACATGATCATTCACTTTGAAAAGTCACCCTCTCATTAGTTAGTTCCAAGTGCGTGTTCTCTTTAGTTTACGCAACTTCAATTAGATTAGTCCCAAGTCATTAGAATCCGAGGCCTGAAAAAGAAACTTTACCTTTGGCAGATACCAGCTCTAACATGTATGAGTCATGTCTCATTCACCGTTATCCCACCAGGTAAAGTGATACAGTACATCAATGCAAACATAATAAACGTTCCCCTCAACAAGTGCAAGTGAATTTTGAGTAATTCTGACTTAAATGAAGTCGTGAGTTTAAATTATTTATATATATATAATCGTTTAAAATTTAAGGTTAAATTTTTATCTCTTTACAAAGGACGTATTTGGCATGAACGAGATTAATTTAAGAATAAATAACTTAAAAATATTTTTCTATAATTAAAACTCTCTTAAAAAATTTTTTGGAAAAAAAAGTTCCCTTCTAAAAGTGGCCAGAGTCAACAGTAGTACCAGACTATGACATTTCACACCGTACCTTTCCACGAAACCGATTCCCTACCACACTTTGAATGGGTTTCTTTGTCAGCAAACCGACAAAGGTAAATGTAGATAAAAAAAGGGGTTCTTGTTAGATTAAGAAAAAAATCTGGTAAAAAGTCGATTCCTCCTTCCGCCGTAATAATAACAGCAGATACATGTGAAGAGGGATACATCAATCAACAGAAAGTAGTTGCAAAGTGGGCAAAGTATATATGCTGAGCTGATGAAGCACTACTTTATTTGCTTCACGTTTTCTTCAAAATTTTCTCTTTTTCTCTGTCTTTTGGTCACCAATTCAGGACTTCACAATCTTGGCTTCCCAATTTCTGCGACCATAAGATCCTCGGCAACATCAAATCCTCCTTTTGAAATGTTTAATTGGGCCACTGCATCAAATACATGACAGCTTTCGTATGGCAGAAAGTCAAAAAAATTTAATGCATCCCTGCCCCAGCACGGCTGATATTTTCCTCTATTTACTTTGCAGGACAATCACAATAAAGAATTACCATCCCAAAAAACCTGCAACCATAACTCATTAGTATCATTTAATGAGACATAAAACCACCCATCTGATCTGGTTCACCACTTTCAACTCCTCACTGCAACATTTTGAAGTTTTCGAAGCATGGAATCTGTACTAAAATTGTCAGCTTAAGACAAAAGCAAGGACTTGGACCCAAGTTGTGCAAGTACGTGCCAGTAGAATTTTCTGTGCATCCATACATGTCTGCCTCCATTCGTTAAAAAAAGACAGCTGAAAAGGCAAAGAGGTTATGTATTATTCTCAGTAGTACTTAAAGGAAAAATATCCTGGATCGATATCGCTTGTTTAAAACAATTGAACCAGTCCAACACTGTACATGCCAATCCAGACAGAGCACTACATGAGATAACTGCAGAACATCATTAGAAGAGGTTGCAATCATAAAGATAGTACATTCAGTTCTTACTTGCATAATTAAAGTTGTGTTACATATAAATATGCTAAGAAATCCTCCACATAAAAGCTTGTGTTTCTTTGTTCATATTTGAAACAAATGAGGAAGTTAAAAACCCGAGTTTGTGAACTTTGTGCTTGGGCCATGACAAAGTCATTTATGCATATATATTTTCATATCAATTGGATAAATTTTTGTTATTAAAAGTGATCTTTATGATTTTATTTGATTATTATTCGAATTATTATGCCTTACATTTAATTTGTGTTTATACGGACAAAAATTTGTTATATTTTGGTTTACCTGTAATACGTTAATTTTTGGACAATTAATGCTACATTATTTGTAATTTTAATTGTAGAGTACTTGGAGAAATTAGACTAAAAATGATTAAGATGTCATGATTCAAGGTATTAAAAGCAGCTAAAAAAGAGAACCACAAATGCAAGCATCACATGGCAAAAAACGGCAATGTTGAGACACAAAAATAAGGAGTAGCGTGACACAAATGACACCGTGAACATGAGAGGTCTGCAAAAATTTAAATTGTCACATCAGTATACAAAGAAGGCAACAAAAGGTAGTGTGCTTATAGATAGTATGGGGCTATGCATGATTTGCATAAACCAAGAGGGATAAATGTATAGTGTGGTGGAAGGTGATTTGCGTGAGCTAGTGTGTGCAACGTGAGTATAAGAGTGATTTTTGGTAATGAAATAAAAATAAACATAAAAAGCAAATAGAAAGGAGATTAGCGTTTTGCTGTGGATTGAAGAGAGGGTTGAGTACGCAACATCTGGGCAGCTACTTGGTGACTGTAATGTGCGTGTTCTGTGCTTGAGGCGACGTTGAAGGAGCTGTTGCGTGGTATGGAGGTTGCCAGCTCACGTTTCTGCCCACACACGCACAGCTCCTTCAACGCACCCGCTCCTCTCCTATTTCATCATGTGTGCCTAATTAATTGCTTAGTTTCTAAATCCACAGCAACCCACGCATACAACCAGATGTCCACGCCTCTGCCTTCATGCAACACTCACGCAACACGTAGAGACCAGATCTCTTCTCCAACAGCACTTAATCTCCTTCACACCTAGATGCATATCACGCAGCCATGTCGCAGCACACCACGCAACAACTCCTTCAATGCCGCTTCAAACACAGAACACGCATACTGTAGTCACCAAGTAGCTGTCCAGATGTTGTCTACTCAACCCTCTCTTCACTCCACAACACAATGCCAAGTTCCTTTCTATTTGTTTTTTATGTGTATTTTTATTTCATCTCAAAAAATCACTCACACACCCACGTTGCACACACCAGCTCACGCAAATTACCTACCACTGCACTATACATTTATCCCTCTTGGTCTATGCAGACCATGCATGGCCCCATACTATCTACAAGCACACTACCTTTTGTCGCCTTCTTTGTATACTGATGTGACAACTTAAACTCTTGCAGACCTCTCATGTTCATGGTGTCATTTGTGCCACGCTACTCCTCATTTCTGTGTCTCAACATTGTCGTTTTTGGCCATGTGATGCTTGCATTTGTGGTTCTCTTTTTCAGCTGCTTTTAATGCCTTGAATCATGACTTCTTAATCATTTTCAGTCTAATTTCTCCAAGTACTCTGCAATTAAAATTACAAATAATGTAGCATCAATTGTCCAAAAATTAATGTATTACAGTTAAACCAAAATATGACAATTTTTTGCCCATATAAACACAAATTAAATGTAAGACACAATAATTCGAATAATAATCAAATAAAGCCATAAAGATCACTTTTAGTAACAAAAACTCCTCCAATTGATATGAAAATATATATGCATAAATGAGTTTGTCAACTCCCCCACACTTAGCTTTTTGCACTCCTGGACAAATTATCAGTAGAAAGAAATCCAACAGTTAAACTCAATATAAGCAAACATAAAACCGACAAGGCAAGAATATGCAATCAACTCAAATAACCTTTATCCATAATCAACCAACATTCATAGAATGCTTCGGTGCAACGAAAATAACACAAGTTAATTCTTAGTTTAATTGTTTTAACTTCTATATCTGTTTGAGTGATGATTGCCTGCGCTATTGAACTGGAGGATCGCGTTTATCATTGTTAATTACTTGTAATTGTCTTCTTATTCAATTCACTCCTTATCATTTCATATTACTCATTTAAATTTTAAAATACTAAAAACAAGTCCTTAATGTTTATTTCAATTCGTTGCAAACTTTAGCGATAATTGTTTAAACCATGCCCCATTTTATAGTCTAGGTTGCATTGCATCTAGTTACTTAGGAAATTAATTTCATCTTTTAGTTTCTCAAAGAGAACGACCCGAAGTTGCGCTATATGCAATCTTTGGTTAAATTTTTGAAGTAACCCCAAGACGACATCGGACAAAAAGGTTATTTCAGGCTGTAATGAATTATGAGAACCCAATTCCCAAATGTGAATTTTGCTAGGGACTTGAGAAAATTAACTTGTTGCTAAATAACTGAGAATCCAAATCGAATTGACCATTACAGGGAGTACCAAATGTAAAAAGAAAACGTCGCTCCATTAAATATACATTTACACGAATAATCATGATGTGAACATATTATCAATACTTTTATCCCCATCACAAGCTAGCTTCTATATGGTATGGGAATGGAGCAAGAATGCAGACGAAGCCATAATCCTATATTGTAGAATACAAGTGGTGTTGTAGCTTCGGATGGTCCACCAACAGCTCATTTATCTGCCACTAAAGGTGGTGCTAAGGCCACTAAAGGTGGTGCTAAGGCTATCTGGAAGTAGTCAACAAAATTCTTACAGGTAGCTTTTATCAGAAGCAAGGGCAAGGTAAAGAAAGGGAAAAGATCAAGAAATACAAACAAAAGTACTTGCTTTCCCTTTCTTTTTGATGCTTTGAAATGCTGAGGACGGCCTTTTCACTTAAAGAAACCTTAGTTCATCGTTGGTGGTATAACAATTTGCACAATCTAGGAGGGGAACAATGGACGGAAGAAAAGCTAAGCATTTTATATAGCCCAACCACATGAAATGTATTCCCCTTATTGTACGAATTTGTCCTCATTACCATCACCACCAAACAATATTCCTGGACTGATATTATGATCAATTGCAAAAGGGGCATATACCAAACAGAATTATTAAAGAATCAGTTCATATAAGTGACTGACCCATTATCATAGTTGCATCTCACTCAAGAACAACTAAAAGTCTTTAAAAAAGGTAAAACTAACAAACTAGTGAGCAATGAAGCATGAGTAAAAGCACTCACAGAGTCTATGAAGCGCCCCCCACATCAGCATCAACGATTTCATCTTTCTTGAAGTTACCACAGACATTACACTCCAAAAGACTAGATGGTCTAGGGTCGGATGGAGGCAAAGGAGCTAGAGTGCCCCCACAATTTTCACGATCACACATGTATCTCACAAAGAAATAGGCATGAGGAAAGTTGGAGTCAACATCCTCCTCGGTTGCCTCCATCACGTCATCATCGACATGCTCCTCATCTTCATCGTCGTCCATCACCTCATTCTCATCAACTACAATGTCATCTTTGTCATCATCATTATCGGACCAATTAGCTTCGACTTTACACCGATCACATTGACAATAAAACCCGTAGTCCTCCAGCAACCTTTTCTTCCTGGTGGGATAATCCCAATTGACAGGAAAATAGCTCAAGCAGATCTCCCTCCCTTGAGGGACATCATGAATCATTCGAACAATGATGTCAGTATTATTGGCATCAACAGTCGAATCCACATAGTCAAACCTACAAG
Organism: Erythroxylum gracilipes; assembly: GCA_026413385.1. Taxonomy (NCBI): domain Eukaryota; kingdom Viridiplantae; phylum Streptophyta; class Magnoliopsida; order Malpighiales; family Erythroxylaceae; genus Erythroxylum; species Erythroxylum gracilipes. The sequence goes on from JANZLC010000003.1 coordinate 6,445,774, forward strand.
CATTAGGAAGGCAATCGTGGTTGAAAAGAGACGCATTGGGGTAAACACCGTAGGCCCTAACAGACCTCTGCCCGTCGACACTGAAAGGCTCCATTAAGGCAAAAGAGTTGAGCTTGTCTTTAGCCAATAGAGTGGACGTAAGTTGCAAGTCGAAAAAGGAAGTGTTAGATGAAGGAGGGCATAAAGTGGAGATAACGGAATGAAGGAATTGGGTCTCCTCATCAACATTATCAGTATGACTGGAATGGGGTTGGAGAGACAATAAGGATTGGAAATGGGATGGGTTGAAAAATGCAAGATTATAAGCGGCGACGAGAAAGCGGAGTTGAAGGTGGCGCTCCAGGGGTTGATTATGCAGGAATGGGAAATCGCGGAGGCGGGAAAGAGATTGGCAGGCCCAAGGAGAGTGGGAAGAGGAAGTGGCTGCAGATAAACACGCAGAGCCGCAGAAACGATGATTGGAGCAATTTGGACATGACAACAAGGTAATCTGTTGCTGTTGCTGTAAATTTCTAAAGCAGTTGTTGCAGTAGTTGTAGGATGAATGTTGTTGGGTTGTCAACGGTGAAGCAGAGTAGAGGTGGATTGGAGAGTCTCTAAGGACGATTTGGCCTGCTCTGAGGGGCTTACAAGAAACCACACCCCTTCCTCTTCCTGGAATCTCCACTGTTCTAACTAGTCCTTCGTCCTCACTCTCCATCTCTTCTCTTGACTGTTTCTCTCTCTTCTACTACATGGAACAAGAACAACACTAGACCCCTTAGGCGTCAAGTCCTCCACCTCTATGCTCCTACAGCAGCTTTCCAAAACCCTAATTGCCAATCAGGTCAATCATTGTTTTATGTTTTGATTAAAAATTAATACAGAAATATAGCAAATATTTGACAACTAAGTACCAATTTCTTTTTTTTAATTACAAAGGGAAAAGAAAATAAACAAACCCCACACAAAAACAAAACAAACACCCCATTAGTGCAATGTTCTGCGATATAAAGCTCCTTGCTTGTCTTGGTAGTTTAGCTCCATAACTACTATCAAAGGCTCCTGTAGGATATGCAGACTTGGGATTAATAAGACTACTAGAAAAGTCAGGTTATCGGCACATTGGTTCCCTTCTCAATATACATGTTGAATTTGCACCTCTCATATTCGGTATTTGACAACTAAGTACCAATTTCTAGTTATCCCCAAAACTTAATTTGGGACTCTGACATTGATCCTCTCCATTCACGGTGTTTCGTGTTGCTTCTTTTTGTTGGTGCTCTCCATTTTTTGTTTGTTGCTTCTCTCCATGTTGCTGGGTCTTTACTAACCCTTAAGTTCGAGATATATAATTATACGGATATTGATGGGCCTTGACTAATATTCAACACACAGAACAATGAAACAAGACAAGAATTTGTGAGGAGGCAAGAACGAAAAGGGACAATGTCAAGCGTTGGCATGCATTGGTGTACATTAGCGGAAATCTTCGACGAGATGCAAGATTATGGTGCTAGTTTTAGTAGAGTTTCAGACCGTGTACGAGCTGACTTGGTTAAAGCTAAGTTCTTGATGAACTAAGGATTTAGTGTGTGCTCAAGTGGATGGATCATAACTAATGGAGTTGGCATGGGTAAGCATTGAACGAACCAGTGTACTATTGGCTTAGATGACTTATCATCTACGGATAGGGATGAAGAGATCTTGGATGATATAGCGGATAAGATCACAATGGAGAGACATCAACTTTAAGAGATAAAGATCGTGTGAAAGGATCATCTGAAGATAGAGGAGATCTTCGTGGATATGAAAAATCATTCCTAAATAGTGTAATCTTTTTTCTTGTTATTATGATGTAGTTTAATACTATTAGATAGAATCCTACTCATCTATTGGGTAGTTTGATGTAATCTGATAAAGATAAGATTATGATCTTAGTTAGTAGAGTTCTATTAGGATTCTAATTTAGTCATCTAGAGATGCCTATAAATAACTCATTTGAGCTTTTTTCTTCTCAGAGAAGGGGGTGTGAGAGAGACACTCTAAACAGTAAATGTGGGAGATACTTAGAAATTGATAGAGTATTCTTTTGTATAATTTGAGGGAAATAATAAAAGTTGACTTCTTAATTGTACCTCTTTCTCGTGTTCTTTTGTTGTAATGATTTTTTAGTTCTTTCGTAATTTTCTTGCAAGGGAGTAAGAGTGAAACACTACGAAAGTCGTGAGGCGTTCGAGATTGTCGTGCTTTAATAGAATTAAGTGAGATTGTCGTGCAAAGGGGTTGACGCATCTTGTGTAACAAGTTTATGCATCTTGTATGACAAGTTTGTGTTTGAAGGAAAACCTTTGTAACAGCTGTCATTATCTAGCTGTCACGATTATCTAATATGCAAGTAAGCATTTTATAATTTAATGTTATAACCATTGGAATTGTAAATTTTAAGATCGTTAGCAAATTGACTGGTTGTTTTCAAACTTCATAATGTAGTTTGAGCCAACATAGAAATAGAGATTACTTCACAAATTATAAAATCTTCAATGGCCAATGCGTGCTTTATTAGTTTTCAACCTTCGATATGGGTTAATTTTAGTTAATTGAAAAGACTAGACTTCTATTGCTAGCAAATTATAAGAGTTATTTTTTTCGCGTAATTTGCTTGGTTTCCCTTTTTTTGTTGTTGTAGTTTTTAATTTTATTTTAAAATAAAAACAAAATTTTGCTTTGGTTTCCCTTTTATTTTTGTAGTTTTATTTTTTGTTTTAAATTTTATTTTAAAATAAAATAAAAAATTTGATTGGTTGTTAATGTCATTGTAGTTATATTTTTTAAACTGGTAGTAATTACATATTAGGTAATTAAAGATAAATTACTTTTAATTGAATAAATTTATTTCAATCTCTTATATAATATTTATTCTTATATAATATTTATTAACAAATTATTAATAAAATCATTTTATTTTATTTAAATAAATAAATTTAAAAATTAAATTTTATGTATAAATTAATATTTATTTTAAACATATTTTATTTGAAATTTATATATTTTAAAGATATTTTAAATTTAGTTACATTTATTAATAAAAATTAAATTAAATTATTAAGAAAATTAAATTATTCATAATCCTTATTAATAATTAATTTTAATTACTTAAATATTAAATTAAATTATTCATAATTCTTAAAAAATTAATATATTAAATATAATTAAATAATATATATTTAGTTGATAATAAATTAGATTATAAGAAAAAATCCCAAAAGAACAAAAACCACTTTCATGATTTTCATGATATATTAGAAAAATCATTTCAACAGAATTTTTACTAAGTTCCTGTCTTTGTTGTTATTGTAGACAAACTAATCAACTGCTTAAATTCTAAGTGATATATACCCTTGTATTGTTGGTTGACAGGGACGGAGCCAGACTCAACTCTAAGGGGGGGCCGGGGGTAACATCTAAATGTAAAAAAAATAATACAATTATATAATATTATTAATAAATAATCAAAATGCAACACGTCGTTCTTT
>JANZLC010000003.1:6466641-6488631 GCA_026413385.1 Erythroxylum gracilipes
GAGAATTACGTTAAGTTGTTTTACTGATATATATACTCTTTTTCTTCTTCTACATTTCTCTGTGCCTAATTTCATATCTCCCGTCATCTTTGCTTTGGTGCTTTGGCTATTGGGACCTTATTTCACTTTAGTATTATATTGTAAAGAACAAACAATTATATACACACACAGGTTCCTCTTTTCTCTAACTAAAATTCCTCTGCAGATTTTGTCTGTTTCTTGTCTGTTTATTCACTGATCTATTTTTTTAGTGACTACTCTTTGTCTTCATAATCTCCTTTTCTATGTTATTCTTGTTATTATTTAGTCTTTGGCTATGATCAGAACCAGTCTAGGTTTCCTCTGTTCGTTTAAATGATCACTTTTTGTTCTATGTTTAATTGCTTTGTTTTCTTCTCCTTCCTTCCTTCTTGGTCTAGTCTGGTCTGGTCTGGTCTAGCTTGGTTCGGTTCGTTTTCACTTGTACCCTTTTGTTTTTGTCTAAGTTGATACCGTAAAAGTTCTTCCTTTTTCCATTTTATTAGGATCGGTTGTTTATTTAACGATTCTTTTAGTTTAGTTTAGTGTTAGTATCAAATTTTCATTTCTGTTCAGTTCTCAAGATATCTTTATGCCGATTGTAGGTTTTGTAGGAGACGGAAGTTGGTTTGTGTTGTTTTATTCCAACATCCTAGAATTGGTTTTGCTAATCCATGCAATTTTGAGTCTGAATATGTATGCACTTTGATTCCACATGTGATGTGTTATGTCTGACGTTGTTGGTCTTTCATGGTGTAGTTCACAATGGCGGATGGCCGTGAGACTGACAGAAACATTGAGATATGGAAGATCAAAAAGCTCATAAAAGCACTGGAGGCAGCTCGTGGCAATGGGACAAGCATGATTTCTCTTATCATGCCTCCTCGTGATCAGATTTCCCGTGTCACTAAGATGCTTAGCGACGAGTATGGAACAGCGTCGAACATCAAGAGCAGAGTCAATCGGCAATCTGTACTGGGTGCAATTACCTCTGCTCAGCAGAGGCTCAAACTCTACAGCAGAGTTCCTCCAAAAGGCCTGGTGCTTTATACTGGAACCATTATAACCGAAGATGGCAAGGAGAAGAAGGTTACCATTGATTTGGAACCTTTTAGGCCCATCAATGCGTCTCTTTACCTCTGTGACAACAAGTTCCACACTGAGCCATTGAGTGAGCTTCTGGAATCGGATGACAAGTTTGGTTTCATTGTCATGGATGGTAATGGGACCCTATTTGGGACACTGAGTGGTAACACCCGGGAGGTTTTGCATAAATTTAGTGTTGACCTGCCAAAGAAACATGGGAGAGGAGGTCAGTCAGCTCTCCGATTTGCTCGTCTTCGAATGGAAAAGCGCCACAACTATGTGAGGAAGACGGCCGAGCTTGCCACACAGTTTTTCGTTAATTCCTCCACCAGTCAGCCAAATGTTTCAGGATTAATACTTGCTGGATCTGCTGACTTCAAGACCGAGCTAAGTCAGTCAGATATGTTTGATCCTCGACTTCAGGCTAAAATTCTGAATGTTGCTGATGTTTCATACGGAGGAGAGAATGGTTTTAATCAGGCAATTGAGCTGTCTTCTGAAATTTTGTCCAATGTTAAGTTTATACAGGAGAAGCGCTTGATAGGCAAGTACTTTGAGGAGATTAGCCAAGATACTGGGAAATACGTTTTTGGTGTGGATGACACAATGCAGGCTTTGGAGATGGGTGCTGTTGATATTCTTATAGTATGGGAAAATTTGGACATACAGAGGTATGAGTTGAAGAACAGCTTTACTGGCGAGGTTGTAGTAAAATATTTGAAGGAGCAAGAGGCCAACCAGAGCAGTTTTAGGGATGGATCCAGCTCTACTGAATTGGAACTCCATGAGAAGATGCCTCTGCTTGAATGGTTTGCTAATGAGTACAAGAGGTTTGGTTGTAGTCTTGAGTTTGTTACCAACAAATCACAGGAAGGTTCCCAGTTTTGCAGAGGGTTTGGAGGACTTGGAGGGATCCTACGTTACCAAATTGATATGAGAACATTTGATGATTTTTCTGACGATGGAGAAGTTTATGATGATTCTGAATGACTATCAACCAACTCGACCCTATTGCTGGTGCAGGAGATAGGGTACAAGAGCCTGCACCAGAGCGCGAACAATCGCGCATGCCGATCGGAGAACTTGTACGAAGAATTCAGTCTGAGGTTTTCATCTCTAAACTCATTTATTTGTCATTTTTCTTGATGTCCATGACTTGCAAACTCATCCTAAACTTTGTGCTTGTCATTTGTCTGTTCTTTTTGTTTTGTTTAAGGAGAACAAGATATTGGTTGGAACAAGCTTATGCAGTTAGGAGTCCTTTGGATCTTAGTCATGGAGCAGTTTCATACTAGGAAGAAAGAAAAGTACTCTTCTACTTATATGGTGATACAGGTCTCCCTATAGTAGTAAAAGAAATGGCTGAATTCTTGACGAAGAATACCAGTGTTCATGTTGAAGAACGCCAGTTGTTTACATTACATCAGAATCTACAGAACCTGGATATATACGTCTGCTTGCTTATAGCCGCATACTTAAATAAGAATCTTCCAGTTGTAAGACAGTATTATATTTTATGTTGAAGCTTAAGGTTATGTGACTTAAGTGGAAGTTTGTGGTTCATGGAGATTGGTCCATGACTTTGGTGTCAGCACTGTTAATAAAATGTGATATATATATATATATATGCATGCCATATGCCTATCCAATGCTTGTTACATAGTGACGAAGTTTATACGAGCACATATTTCTTTATATAAGAAGTAAAATTAATATCTACAAATAATCAACTAATGTTGTGAGGAATTCTTTAACCTTTTTATTATTTTGCTTTGTTTAGTTGCACCAAAAAAATACAAATATTTTTAAAAATATTATCTTAATTATAAGCGCAAGAGATGTGAAAGAGAAAATTTGCAAAATAATTTATATACAAAAATCAACAAATGTAGGAATTTCTTTAACATTTTTCTTTTATTTAGTTGCATCAAGAAATTGTATAAATATTTTATAAAAACTATAAAATAATTTATAGGCCTAGTAAAAAAAATTTCCTTTATTTTGGAAGTTTTAATTTCATATTAAATAACATTAAAAATTAGATTTATTAAATTATTTATAATAGAATTATAAACTACTAAGATACTTTTTTGTTATTAATGAAAATTTAAAAAATAAAATAAAAAGAAAAGGGGGTTTATCATATAGGAATTTCAAAATGAAATTAAATTATTAGGTTAAAAGAATGAATAAGAAAAATTAACAAACAAAAAAGCAAAATTTGAATATTTTTTATTCTTCATTTTTTTAATTTACAAACACAGTTGTGAAAAAAGCAGCAAAAAATAAAATAGAAATACTTAAAATAATTATAATCAAGTGAGGATTAGATAAAAGTACATTCAAAGTTTTATAGTCAAGTGAGGATTAGATAAAAGTACATTCAAAATTTTATGAAGAAAACATCTTTTAAACTGATGAATATGTATTAGTACTTACCATTATATCTGTTAATACATATTATTCCTTTTTAATATATATCTTTAATTTTTCGTTTTTTATACCGATAACAAAGTCGTAGTTGGATAAACAAATTATTCGCAGATTCATCTTTAACTCATGGACAACTTCATCTAAACATATTTGATTTGCACAACTTCAAAGCCTTTGTCCAATATATATATATATATACTGGTCTAGTTTTTTCAAGGTGTATATCTCATGGAAATGGACTATTTTATGCATGACAAACCACACACCATGATCTGATATTTGTACGAAAACAACAAACCAGTGATCCTTCACATTCTCATGTCCATATCTCAACATTTTTTGCCATATGGCCATAAAATCAAACTCGTTTATATCAAGAACATTAGTTTAAAGCAGGAATTTAATCTATCCATCAAATAAATGTGCCTAAACAGTCCTTCTCCAGTCAAAATACAATTGTGAGCCTACATACACCTTAACAAAGTAGAAAAACTACATGGGCAAGAAGAACTGATCAATGGAGGTAGGTTATGATGATACAGCCAAAGATTTCAGGCAGAAGTGACGTGTATGGTACCTGACTTCCATTCCGGAGCTAATGATTCCAAAAGTGCTGGACGGTTTGGATAACACAAAAACCTACTACTCCTGAAGACGAAAATGAAAATTTGATTAACAGAAAGAATGGAGTATATTCATGTCATACTTTTCAACCTAAGGTGATTATCAAAGCAAAAACTAACAGGAAAAATCATCAAAATATTAGAGAGGGGGCGAGAGGAGAAATTGTTAGATCATTCCTAAATCATTCACTTAGGATGACCATGTTTGACAGGATACTGACTTGTTACTTGGTGATCTAATCTTCGACCAAAGAACTATCTGGCACTTACCAAATCAGAGTAATCTTATAGAATGGTTTTTAGAGAAATCTAACGCTGATCAGTGTGTTTTAAGACTTTCCCTTCTTTCCCAGGTATCATCAGCGACGTGCTACCACAATCCACAACGTACCAGCAAAACTATTCATACATGTCAAGTTCACTTGACAACCAATTAACACATCCATGAGATTTATTTGCTAAATTCAACAGCAAAGGCATAAATTACAAGGCACATATAATTCGTAGTTGGCATTGCACGTGCAATGACTGCTACAGATGCATTAATCATCAATATGATATCTCCTAATTCATGTTTGCTGGTGCCCATGTACATTATATATCAAGAGGCAATGCTCATATTATGATCATAATTCACAATTTTGCTAGTAATATGTACACAAAAGAAATTCACTCAAGCAAACACCAAGAAAGAAACGAATATTTCAACGGACAGGAAAAAAGAAAAGAAGCAAGATGACGAGGTTAAATTAGTTCTGCACAAAAATAAAAGATAAACAGTACCTGTTCCATGGGTGCAGCTTCATTATCCCCTTGTTCTTCAGCTTTATTTGGTTCAACCTCAGCCCCATCACTGACCTCTTTTTCATCTTTTTCAACTGTGTTTGAACCACTAGTATTGTCCAATGAAAATTCTGCAGGAAGCTGACCAGAGTTCAACGCCTGCCACATTGTATCATTGAGAGTGCATTATTATTAGGCCTTACCATGAAACAAAATTGTGATAGAAAAACATGGCAATCCTCCAACCAAGCAAGAATCGATAACCTTTTCCAGTCTTGCAACCTCTTCAAGCGTCTGGGAATTCACAATGGCAGCCTGCGTAGTAGAAAGACAACAAAAAATGAAACCCATGCTTCTATACAAATAATAAATACTGTTTATGTAAATTGTTAAAACAAAAGAGGCAGTATCCATTACAAGCGCTCTGCAATCTCTGAAGATATTCAGACTGTTGATGTAGAAAGTTTACAAAATTCTATTAAGGATATTAATGTGCTTGTCTTTCTGAACAACACACACAAGCAATTGTTTAAAGCTAATTGCAAGAATAAATTTCAACAATTAATTTTGCATAAAATTCACCCCCTCATTGTGTGTACTTTCAGAGGACTTATTATATCCACATCCTCATCTGCCAATTATGAGCACAGCAGTAACTTAAGTTTTACATAAGATGATAAGATGAAAGCAAAATAAAGAAAAGGCAATAAGAAGCCATTGACAACGGCATTACTTTCCATAATCATAACCGCTAAATCATCAAGTTCTTTATGATAATGAACTCAGTACCTTGATTGCTATAATTTGCTCAGGTGTGGGCGCCACCTTTTGATTCTGTTTATCCTCTGCAACTTCTGTAACATTTTTAACCTCACCAGGTGTGAAAGTCTTTACAGGTTCCTTTTTAGCCTCCTCTTCAGCTTCTTTAGATGCAAACAATCTTTTTGCTTCATCTCTCTCCTACATGGAAGCCATTGAAAATTAAATCACTATGTGAGAGAATGCTCTTTAAAAGCTACTGAGATGTTTGATGCAACTTGACCCAAAAACCATGTAATGTCCCAGGAATATGAGGCCATGAAGGAGTTCATTCAAATTACAGAAATAGAACACAAAGGATACAGAAGTTACATTCTTGCAAAACTTTCACATTCCAACTACTTTGATAACTCAAGGAAAAACTTTTGATTGTCCTCAGGAGGGTTCTTATAACGATTAATTGATTTTACAGGATAGTTTTTTTGAACGTAATTTGAAATTATAGGCCACAATATTCTAACTTTATCGATACAAAATCTTATCCAATGAATGACAATTTACAACAAGCTCCATTAAGACCTAACTCACGCTTTGCACGACTTATACCACTTCAATCTCATCACACAACTTTATCAAGAAAAAAGCACCCTCACCTTGCTTTTAACTTTCTTGAAATCAAGAACCCTTAGTGATTTTAGTTTGTGTATCACATACAACCTATAATTTGGCTTCTTGGTGATGTTGTTATCCAATAGACTAAGAAACTGAAGCTTGGGAAACGAGGCAAGAGGATCAATCTCCACCAGATTGACAAGCCTATTATTTGTTAGAACCAAAGTGTGCAATTTGGGCAGGAACTCTGAGAAGAAAGAAAAAGAAATAAGACAGACAAGAATGCAAAACCACATTCCTTAAAATATGTCTTCTAGTAACACCACTTTGCTTACCTCCAATGTTGGGATTGATACGAGTAATTCTATTGTTATTAATAAGCAAAGTCCCCAACCGATTAAGAAAGGGCAAATTTTCAAGCTTGACTATCTCATTGTCGGACAAATCAATGGTATCAAATTGATCCTGTAAAAAAAAGAAAATAATAATAAAAATGCACTCTGTGTGCGAAAGAAAGTAGACAAATAGTATAGAGAAAAGTACCTCAGTAGCGCCCAAATTTTCGATAACAGGAATCTTATTACCTGAAAACAAAGAGTGAGAGAGAGGCATAAATTCGTTGCTCTTGAAGAAATGGAAAAGTAAACAGAGAGTGAGGGGTTTGAGTTGAGCAGACCTCGAAGATCAAGCTCCCGCTCCTTGAGGGCGTTGAAGAAGTGAGGGCTTTTCCATATCAAGTCTGCAGTAAGCCTCACCATGCCTCCTTCTTCTTAATCTTTATCGCACTATTCTTCTCTTCTCTTCTTCACCTTCTATGTATGTCTTATCAATTCTATTATGCTACTACTAAAGACTATAAAAACTATGTCTGTCTGTGCATCTAATTGCAAAAGAGAGAACAGCACCAGAGCTTCTTCGTTAACCTAAAAAGCGTGCCAGTGTCGATTCATTTTTTTTCCCTTATTGGGCCTTCCTTTCCATTTGCATTTCACAAGGCCCATCTTTATCTAATTTTATTTATAACATGTATTTATTAATTTTTATAATAAAAAATAACTTGTACTAATTGGTGGAAGATAAGATCTTTTCTCGGGTTATGGTATTTTTTATTATATTCAATTAAATTTTATCTACATATTTACGTGAATTTAACATAAATATATAAGATCTAATAAAATAGGGTTAAAATATAATAACTAAAATAAAAAATTTAATATAAATTAGTGACGATATATGTTCTTAATTAATAAAGTTATATTATAAAACTTAAAAGTCTTAGAAAATAAATATCAACATCTACTTAAAATTTTGTTAAGTCGTAAAATTTGAAAAAGTTCGATAATATGCAACCTTACAATTATTTCCAACATGATAAAAAAAATATATATATTTAGCCTAAAATTAGGTTAGGACACCTTTAGGCTTTTCTAGATAATCACTTCTTTTTATACTTTTTGTTATAATTAGAAAAAGAAAAGGCGACGTCGTTTGGGAGTAACATTCAGCCGAAACATGAGTCATCAAGCCCTCTTTGAGCCGTTAGATCCAAGATGAACGGCGTAGATTCAAGGAAATGACGTGTAGTGTGATTATTTATATATATAAATAAATATTACGCCCTCGAACGAAATCTTACATAAGTTTAGAATGAGTCTCTGTCTTTGCTTTCACTGTTCTAGTCTCCAACTAAGAGTGGATTGAACTTTCTGTGTTGCTCTGATCATGAGGCGTATCTCTGTGTTAGCGGCTGTTTTAACGGTGTTATTAACGTTGACGGTAGCTCGAACCGCCAACGGCGAACCAATTAACAAGAGTAAATCATCCGGTGGGCTGCTTTGGTCGACCGCGAAGGAGGAGACTGATCTCATGCGCCCCAGTAACGACGATGACTCCTCGGTCGCCGACCATGAAGGTCTTGACGGTGGCTTCTCTTCTCTCGACGGGATGCTACAGTGGGCCATTGGTAATTATTAATCTTATTATGACCGAACAAAGTTTGCAGTGTTCTTCTCTAACAGCGGTTAATGAATCAGGCCATTCTGATCCTGCAAAGCTGAAAGAAACCGCCCAAGATATGCAACGTTTGTCTTCCGATGATCTAAAGAAACGCCAAATTGAGATTAAGGTTGGTAATTGTTCTTAAGTGTTATGTTTTAGGGTGGTTTAGAAACTTAATGTTTTGGTGGTGACGATTGTCATGTGTTCACACAGGAACTGATGGATAGTATGAAAATGCCATCAGATGCTCAGTTCATGCAAATTGCAATAGATGATTTGAACAATTCGTCTTTGTCTTTGGAAGATCGACACCGCGCTTTGCAGGAGCTCCTTATCCTCGTGGAGCCAATTGACAATGCAAATGGTAGGTTTGAACTGATTGGTCACTTTTTCCCGATTGGAAGTGATTTTGCTTCTATATCTCTTCTTTGTTTGAACAAATTTAAACCATGAATGATAAAAAGGATGTAAAACTTAGTGAAGACTTATCTTTATTGTTGACGGCGATGCTGACTGTTGTAAAGTCTGTGGATTTTTTTGACCCTTGGTTATTTGGCACTGTATTTATAGTTGTAAAAGGTGTTTGCTTATATCCTCATTCAGAAATTTTCTTAAAGTTGTTACAATGTTGCAAAATGTAGAATTTCGGTAGAAGGATGATGGATTAATTATAGTGAACTTGAAGATGACATTTGATGACGATAGTGACCCCTCCATTGCTACTTCTATTATTGCTAATAGTTATCAATATGGGATATTGCCCTTTGTGATTAAATGCCAACTGAATGTGATGCTTAAGAGGCATGAGTCTTTAAATCTCGTCTGAATTATTAATCATATATAAAGCATGTGAGGATAAGTTCTTGGTCCTTAAACTTGCACCAGTCTTTATATGTTGAAAAAAATTTGTGCCTATGCTATGGGAACTTTTGATTTTTAGTCTCACCAATTCCACATATACCATGCACTAGGCATAGTGCAATGCGTTTTTTAGTGCTTTGCCATAAGATTCCTTTTACCATTCAACATGCAAATTGTGAAAGTTTGTAGAACATTATTGAGTGTGAAGGAACATTTGCAAATTTTGAGAGTTAGATAAGATTTTAAGTCAGAGGATGTTAGTGAGAGGAGTTGGTATTTATGTAACCAACAAATAGAATGACTTACCATTTAATATTCTTCTTGCCTCGTAAAAGGAGAGGATACATGAAGGCTTACCTCAATTAACTAACTAGTATCACAGAATTGCTTTTTCTATCATTGTACTCATCCAGCTTTACACAATTTGTAAAGCTGTTATTCCTGCTATTGTAGGTACCTCACATTATACTACTCTGCTTTATTGTAGATTTAAGCAAACTTGGTGGTTTTAGTCCGTTGATTCGAGAACTTAATCACTCTGATTCTGACGTGAGAAGAGTTGCTGCATGGGTACTGGGGAAAGCCAGTCAAAATCATGCAATTATTCAAAAAGAGGTGCTTACTGTAATCTCGAGAATTGATGAATGCATTTGACTATAACCGTCACTCTTTTGTCTCATCTTCCATGTTCAATTTATCTGTGAAATCTGTAATGTTTTCTTGTGGATTTTCTTAATGTTTGTAAAAAATCCTAACTTTTTACTTTTGAAACCACTCAGATCTTGGAACTTGGGGCTCTGCCAAAATTGATGAAGATGACAAGATCTGCTTCTGTAGAAGAAGCTATCAAAGCATTATATGTTGTTTCAGCCTTAATACGAAACAATTTAGGTGGTCAAGAATTGTTCTTTTCAGAAGCTGGAGATGTGATGCTTCAGGTAATATTGAATTAGAAAGCTTGAGATTTCGATGGCTTTTTGAGAACTGCAAATCATTGTTCTTTCATCAATTCAATATCAGTTACTTTTGTCAGCATTTGTGTCCTTAGGATATAATTGGCAACTCGAGCACTGATATCAGACTTCTCAAGAAAGCCATTTTTCTGGTTGCTGATCTGGCTGAATGTCAGTTAGAGATTGTAGAAAGAGCTGAACTTCCTTTCTTTACCAATCTGTCGTTAATAAAGTCCATTGTTGACCTAACATTGTCAACTGACCTGGACCTCCAGGAAAAGGTAAGTCTAAATCATGGTGCAATTCAGTAGCTGCTCTTATTGTTGAATAGTTTGGTGCAGAAGGGTAATAAATGGGATAGTTAGTGTTGAGGATTCAGTTAATAGGTTGTGTTTATTCACAGTAGTTGAGAGGCCAATTAGACATGCCCTTGATCCTTTCAAAGATTGATTCCTTTCAACGGTGCCCTCTGTGGGGCAATTTGATTACTTTCAACAATGCCCCATGTGGGGCTGTTGCAGCATTTAGACTTATTAAAAGATAGCAAGAGAACAAAATCAAAATATTTGTGTCGTAAGAATGACTATACTCATCAGAGAGCTGGACCTCTATATTTATATTCAGATATGAAGTAACAAACTAGTATATGTGTCAATCAGAGAAAGGAATTCTAGAAGTGTGTACGTAACAACTTGTCCTGAAACAGTTAAGAGGTAATAACAGAGGTGATAACAAACTAAAAAGGGTAGCTAACGATTTCCTTGAACAGGGGCTAGTTTAGGATAGGTGAGTAGAATTAAGGAGCCAGGCACATCTGGTCTCTAGTTCTTTTGCGTTGACTTACCTAACTGGCAGGTTGTCACAATCTTTACGCCTTGGTAACCATTTTGATTGTTGTCCCATTTAATTATTCCGTAAGTGTGATAAGTTTGCAATTACTGAACAAATGCAAACGTGATGGCAGGCGTTGCTTTATTATTGATCTCTAATCTCATTGATACAGGTCCTCTTTGCAATCAAGAATCTCCTGCGACTGAGCAAAACTGAAGCTTTGATTTTTAAGGACTTCTGTGACTTGGATGGTGCTCTGGAGAGGATGAGGCTGCAGCTACAGGATTTAATGGCAGATGAATTTCGGAGTGATTTTGCGGTGGATATGGAAAACCTTCGTAGGGAAGTGGAGCTGATTTTTCATGAGAAGCTTGGAGAGGTGGGAACTACAATCTTTCAATTCTAGTTGTCAATTGAATAAAACTGTACGATCTTAAGGGTTAACTTGAAGTTTTTAACAGGTGAAGCAGGTCCCAAAATGATGACAACCAAACGGATATCCAGAAAAACATCTCCACATTGAGCTTATTGCTGTTGTAGCTATTTGGTGTAAATCCATCAGCATCCCTTGGTAGTTTCCTATGTTATTGATTTCTACACACAAGCCTTTGTTTATACTGAAGAAGAAAATAGGAAGCTCATAATTTTGTGGATAGAGATAGATGAAGAAGGGAATTTGTACTTGTTCTTGGCGTGCAAGTGGCAAGAAGCTTAGCTAAGCTGGTATCTCACCCTAACCTGAAATTCTGCTCAACCAGTGGTTGGTCACGGAACTCAATTCCCTTGGTTGGTAGTAGAGACTATACGAAGGTGTTTGCTTATTTAATTCCTTTCTAACTTTGTTGCTAAAGCCTAATTTTAATGGACAGAAACGTAGCACTTGTAAGATTTTTTGCATTCGTCAATCTTTTAATACTTTTGGTCTATACACCAAATACGCCTACCAATACAAAATAATCAACCAAACCGATATAAAATTAGGAAGTTTTTTTTTGAATAAACTCATAATTATTTGCTATAAAAGAAAATAAAGTTATGAATTTATCTTTAAAATCATAATTATTTTTAGAGATAGTTAGCCAATTTTTAAAAATTAATTGCAAAATAACGTCTTTTTTTAATTAGGTCCGAGTCTAAACTGTCTGAGCTTAGGCTTGCTTGAGATCCAATAATTTTAAAAAAATGACGTCAATTTGTTTAGAATAGTAAGGTTTCAGGCCTAAGTTTGACTTATTGAAAATACTTGAATTTAGATCGATGATGAATTTATTGCCATTTTTAATCATTTTAAGAAAATAAAATAAAATTTTAAAAACATAATTTTTCTTAAAAATCAAATTAATTTACAATATAATTCTTATAGATAAAATTTAGTAATAATGTGAAGATTAATAAATAAATAATAATAATAATAATAATAATAATAATAATAATAAGTTGCATATAAATAAAGTTGTTTATAATAAACTATTAATTTAAATATTTATAAGAACTTGTAACGAAGAAAGAAAAAGTAAAAAAAAAAAAAAAGAAGAAGAAGAAGAAGAAAAGTAATAGGGGATGGTGGTGGTAGGTGAGGTAAGTACCATTTTCATACGCTGACTATATTATTATGCAAGTATAGAAGAAGACAGAATAGGTAGTTGGTGAGTTAGTACTTATTGGTCGCCATTTTCATTGCGTGTGTGCGTGTGCGAGGAGTGGGGGGTTGGTGAGCAGCAAATGACAACAATGCAAAGCAACACTACCGGGGTCTTTCGACTCCCGGAATTTGGTTTTCCGACGAATTGCATGAACCCAAGAACACGTCTTGCGTGTTACGGATCAGATAAGAAGTCCAGGTTGAGGCTTGTGTGTGGCGGCACCGGCACCGGCACCAGTAGTAATAGTAGTAACTGTAACCACAACACCAACAACAATGGTGATAATAAGGCAAAGAAAGTGCCCAGTTCCAATTACGTGGTTCCCTTGGACAAATCCAAATCGTTGTTGTCTTCTTCTTACTCGTCTTGCATCACTCGCCCTCTCGCCGAGATCCTTCGAGATCTCAATAAGAGGATTCCCGATAACATTGTCAAACCCCAATCCCCTAATACCACTCTTATCCCCTGGTACCTATATTTCCCGATTCTATTTAATCTGTGATTGCTGTAAAATTGATGCTGATCTGTTCGAATCTTTTCATGTTGATTCAGGTACCATGCCAATCGTATGCTCAGCTTCTACGCCCCCGGTTCGTTTATTCCTTCCTTAGTACTTGTATATATTATGCCTCCCTTTGAATGAATTTATTATGATCTGAATGAATTTAAAATGACAAGTTAAAGGAAAAGGAGAGATTATGTTAAATAGTATATGGGATATGAACGAGCCTCATCATTCCGAATTGATTGCTCTGTTTTGTCTCTGATTTTTGTACTCAGATTTGCCATGTTCCCATACTTCTGTCAATAAATCCTGCCTGTTTTATGAGGAATTTTTCTCTTAATTGGTTTAACACACCCAAGCAATTTGCAATCTGACCTGATCATTGCCAATTTCCATTTTGACTTGTATTCTTGAAGAAAGTGAGCCAAGTTAATAGTTCCCCTTATTGAGTATAATGTGTTGCATGATTTAGCCGTTGACTATTGGTCTTTTCATTGTTCATTTGGAATCAGAAAATCTTCTTCTACCTTGCTTGTATTGCAACTTGCAAAGCTTCTTCTTTTTCTCCCTTGAACCAAAAAAGCTGTTAACATCCTCTTTTTACAGGATGGTGTGGAGAAATACGGGATGTTATATTCTCTGATAATGGAAGTGTGACAGTTGTGTATCGTGTCACCGTACGGGGATCTGATGGAGAGGTTTGTTTTTTTATTACCTCCTAGTTATGCACATTCTAGCACTGCTCACAATTAAAGGTTTTGGGATGTTACCTGCATTCTGATTCAAACAAAGTCGAAGCTAATCTTGTAAAATTTAGTAAATTACGTGGCCAATTCATAATTTGAATTATTTCTTCAAGATGATCTACTGTTTTATGTGGAGTCTGCTTGCACTCGCAATAACACACACAGAGCAGCGACATTTTTATAGATGTGAAGAAAATTGAATCATTTAAGTAGCACATGGTTCTTTGGAATGAAGATATGCTTGGTTAAGAGTAGAAGTTTAGGACTAGCTGCACACAATCTCCATAAGTCACGTTAATAGTTGTCATATTATCAACTGCTGTATTTCTTCTGGTAGTACCCTAGAAATATTTGTGGATCTGATTTTTTATGGGGAAGACTTGTATAGATTCTGTCTACCCTTGTTTATGTTGTAAATACATGTTTGTGTTTGTTAGAGACTGAAACATGAAAGACATTATAGGTTTATTTTGTGATTATTGTGAAACTAAAACCAAATGTGTTGCAATTCAGGCACACCGTGAGTCATCCGGGACAGTCTCACCCAGTGATGGCCACATTGAAGATCCAGTTGCGGCAGCAGAGGAAATTGCTTTCTGCAGATCATGTGCCCGTTTTGGTCTTGGATTGTACTTGTATCATGAAGAATAGATTCTATGGATGATAAAAGAATGTTGGCTTCTCAACGTGTCTGTTTGATGCCTACCCGTTTTGTTGGAAACTGGATTGTACTTCATGACAGCTCCCCCATCTGATGTACATATCCGGTGGTTTAGCTCTGGGAATATATTGTTATAGCACACCATATTAGAACCGGAGTAGTTGTAAGAAATTCTAAATATTTGCAAATTGCTATGTGATTTAACTATTCTCTTTCAACCATAAGCTTGAAATTTTGACATGTTCCGCCTTGTTGTGAATTGGACTTATTGAATATGTAGCTTTGACATGAACGACTTTCGGGATCGATTGATATATCACGCCCTTGTGTACTAAAATCCAATTCAAACCAACCGAATTGAATTGTTTAAAATCACTTATCACGTGCATATAGTGCTTCTCAAACTTGAAAATTATACACCTTTTGATTGATAAATTTTGAATTGTTTAAAATCACTTATCACGTGCATATAGTGCTTCTCAAACTTCAAAATTATACACCTTTTGATTGATAAATTGAAACTAGTCACTAGCACACACCAGCAAAGTGCAGTGCATTCCTATGGCGGCGAGAAGAATGATCGTGTAGAAAAGTGCAGTGCATTCGTGTGGCACACCTAACTATTGTGATCCATCCTGCACAAAACTATGTATATACAACTATAGTCTACATAATAGATTCTTGTAAAATATCTCACTTAAATTGAACTTTACAATGTTCACTAGCACACAACAATGTACTTTCACACCAGTCTACACAATGGATTCTTTGTGAAATATCTCATATAATCTTCTGTGATTGTACATGTATCACAAGGTGTAGAATGACATAAACGTGGCATATTTCCTGTAATTTCCTATATAGGGCTACTCTCTTACCGTTCGTGAACTCAAAAGTTTTGGACCTGTATTTGAAGCTATCCAGGACGTGATAACATCAACAAGCATGTCCAATTCTTTGGACAACTCAGCACGAATAACTCTTGAATCTGCACCTAACGTGTTGCCTACTTCTTTAGCAACTGTTTCCCATGGTGTCCCAACTGTCAGATTTGCCAAAAACTCACTTCCACGATTCACTGCATCTGCCATTGCAGGTGGGACATCAGGGACGGCCTGCTAGATGGATACATGACACAGAATCACTAATTTGATGTGGATACTCGGAATTCTATTTAAGTAGTTTTTCTCCATATTACCTGTTGCAAAGGAAGCCCATGATCTCCTGGCAAGAACCGAATTGACATATCTAACATTGAGCTTATAGCTGATTCTGAACTAAGCACACTAGCTAATGCTGAAGTTTCATCAATTACATCATCCTTGAACTTTATTAGAAGATTTCTGGAAATGCCATAGTATGACTTTATCTGAAGAAGTAAAAGGTTTAAAGTCAAGTCTATCTAACAAACTAGGAAAAGATGCTTTATGATGAGCTTTCAAGACCTTGTAGTTCATTGCTGTAGCTTTTAAGCCATTAAAGCTCTGAAAGTAGATGTATTTCAAGGGTTCCATGCAACTCAATAAACAAGCATCATCAAACAGAAAAACCAGACCCAGTGTGTAGTCTACTAGTATAAATACTTTTACAATTGATCAATGAAGTCAGATTTAGTCAGAAATGCGTATGAAGAAATGCGTATGAAGTATCATCTTCGCACACGAATTATCATTTTCAACATCCTATGAATCCAAAAATGTTAAGATGCTCAAAACATTTATTTTGATGATATCTACATTCACAAAAATCATAAAAAAATGAAGTGAATCCTTAAGGAAAACAGTTAAATGTTATACATACAAGTCGTCTAGTTTCCTCAGGTTTTGGTGTAAAATCTTCTCTTCCATTGACCAAGTCCATATACAATGGAGGGAGTTGCTCAACCAGCGGAAATACTTGCTTTATAAATGGAGGGCTAAGGTTCTCTATCTGCTTTAATGTTACCTCTGCCTGAGAAAAATGCGGCACAGAAAAATACAAATAAATGACTGATGCCAACCAACTCAATTATGACATATGATGAAACAAAAACAAGAAGAGACACAGAGAAGATCAGAAGTTAGCTTCAACATGTTAAAAGGAGTAGACACCTCCATGTGAATTTCTAAAATACAAGGCCAATAAAATGAAACTCAACTTGAATTCTGTGATTGGAACAAATCTGTATAAGAATGACACAGATTAGGTAACAGATAAGTTAAAACATGTATATTTATACGATTTGTTACTTTCGTTCAATAATAAAGCATTTTCGATAGTGATAAATTAGAGAGTTAGTTAAGTGAAAATTTATTTTATATATTCATTGGTTATTCTTTTTGTACAAAATATTTCTTGGCTTAACAACTTTGCTCAACAATTAGATCTCTGTAAATTTTGGGATAGGCAGATGGTTGGGCGGACAGACAGATGGACATGGACAGACATGAACAAATGTCCTCAATCCATTGACTCTGTACAGTATATGAGCTATCTAAATACTTATAATTAGAACACACAAGGATGGTAATGGCAATATCTACAAAGTAAAAGAAGGGGCAAGTAATACTGTTGAAGAACAAAGGAGAATCTCAAATGCAAAGGCAATATCAACAGTTAAAATTTTATGTGGTGACCTTAACCTAGATGCATAATCTGAAATGAAATTCTTGTTATCCTCGACAACACTTGTAGGTCCACTAGTAGTTTAAATGAATATACAATTTTAAAAAGTTTCACTTTGAAGATAGCATGATTCAAATCCATTAACAACAATTGTGAACTTAGAAACTCACCCCATAGCGAACAGATGGTGATGATGCAATTTGGGAGAGAAGTGGTCCAATGCTTTGTGCCATTGGGACAAGCACAGGGGAGAACAAAGGGACAGCTGAGCTTGCCTCCTGTAAAATTAGGAAAGAAATTAAGTTAGCCTCAAGTTCAATTCACTAAGCTTTTAGGAGGTATGCAGGTATTTAAAGTTTACTATCAGCCTCACTTCAAATGATATTCTAAAACTAGTAGTTGGAAACATAAGAGGTATGCAGGTATTTAAAATTTACTGTCAGCCTCACTTCAAATGATATTCTAAAACTAGTAGTTGGAAACATAAAAGAAAAGGGAAATGAAAAAGTGAAGAGAATTCCAATCATTAACTAGAAAAAGAAATTACCAATAACAACAGTAAGAAAGAAATGACCCTATCAAGTTTGTTTCATTCAGTCAGCAAATTCAGATTTGTGACAGCATGCAAGTGGTGATTTCCAGAAAAAGCATTTGACTTCTGGTAATTCTGTTTCAATCTTTTCAAGGTCTGCTATCTGTATTCAATCAACAAGTTGCATACCTTATTATTGAAGGCCATCAGTACATTCCCATTTCTTTGTACAGCATATCTGGATCCTAATATACAGCCAATTCATTTCAATCACAGAGAATCTGAAAAACACCGTTCTCTACTTAGAGGAAGATTATGGCAAACAAAGAATTTGCATACCTATCAAAAGGTGGATGACAGATCCAAGGGAGTGGCCAAGACCAAAAGTAGGAACATCTTGTATCTGAAGAACAAGTATCAATGATTATCCTCTTCCCCCATGAAACTGTGTCAAAATATGAGGGGGATGCTAAAACTCACAGTTTCTTGCAGAAACCGAAAACACCTATCAAACTTGAACTGCACTTCATCTGCTATATAGAAATGATCGAATCCACTAGCATATGGTGTAGCAATCACCAAAATACCACTGGTTCAAGGAAACAAAAAGTGCAACCAATCTCATCAGCTTTACATTCTGAATCAGCCATTCATTAAAATCAACAGTATTGAAACTAGTCAACAGTAAGCAACTAACTTCTGTGCAAGGCGTTCAAGAAACAAACGATAAGTAAGCTGGGGAGCCGCTCCAACAAATATGCCACCAATGAAGTGAACAACTGCCTTGGGTCTTGAACTTCTGGGATTAAGAACCCATGCTCCCTACAGTAAAACCCCAAATTTTAAGGTGATTAAAAAAAAGGAATCAAACTTGGGGATTAAAGGAGCAAACAAGCAGACAAACACCTCGACTTCAGTCCAGTCCGTGGAGCCACCCAAAGCATCTTGAGATTGTCTCACAACTTCTGTAAGTAATCTGAAAGGGAAAGCAAATGAAAATTTAACAAACCCCCGGCACAAAATTTGCTAAGTTATCAATGGGTACCTCTCAATCTGACCGTAAAGTTGAATTCCAGAAGAAGAAGATGATGATGATGGCGGTGGTGAAGAAGGGGGTAATTTTCTGATCTTATCATTTTCATAATAGTTACAGAAGATTCTGGTAGTGCGCCGTAGAAGTTGGTGTCGTTGGGGTTTGAGATGAATTTGATGATAAGAGTGATTAGACAAACTATGGAATTGACGGTGAGACCCAATTGCAGTTCCAAGATGATGCTGAGTAGGACTCCACAAACAACTCTCCATTCCCTTTTTCCCTCGACTGAAACTCTGCACAACCAAACTGCTCAAAGTAGTTTAATCATCAATGGAGCTTAGTAGCATCATATAGTATATAGTTCCACTCCGACCAACCAATCGCCTCTTTGACTTGTTATTTCCCTTTCAAAGGTGTTAGCTCAATGACCAGACCAATTGTTTTGTTATCAATTTAAACTCTCCGGAGACTCAAAATGGAGACAAGTCCCCAAAAAACAGGTTCTTCATCTTTTGTTGGAACTTTTCTACAAGTAAATTGCGTCCTTGAGCTATTTTAATTACTCGTGATAAAGTTGACAAATTTGTTTGATGGATCATCCATCTTCAAACGAGTCCAAAAGGGTTGGGACATTCACAGCTCAGCTATGATCAAATATGCCCAGTGATTCATTAATACTGCACAAGCACATGATTCGACAAATAGGAACACAGTCAATTTTAAATTTCCACAATTTAGCTAATCCTTCCATAAGTTGTGCATCGAAAAACATAACGAACAAGGGTGCAGAGGCATAACATTGGCTCATAAACTGTAGATAAAGCACATGGGATATTAACAGACTATGAAGAGAGAACTTCGTGACAAGTACAACTGAATATAATACACAATAAGTAAACAGAACAATTGTTATTGGTTTGGTGATATATGAACTATATAGCACGTTCGACTGGGGATGAATGGTAAGTGCGTCGCCGCAACTCGGACTGTGGAGCAGGCTGCTGCAGAAAGATTCTGGTGGGATCATTAGGATCAACATATCTGTAAAATCATGTACCAAGGTAAACCAATAAGCCATCTAGAGTGACCTATATATCAACCCCTAAATCTAAAGAAGAAAAAAGTCATGTAGAATATTTAGAATCGCAGAACAATTTAACAGCATCACTCACGCATGTCTCATCATTTCATCAACTGGAGTCTGGGCAGCGTGCAAAGGATCAACATGAGGCCCCGTTGCAAAATTCTGATGTTGGTTCTGTTGCCTCACAGTATTAATCAAGTTGAAAAACAATGGGACAAAGGTTCCACAGCCTCCTTCCTTGAACAATATCTTGAATGTGTGTGTGGAATAAAGAGCCCTGTTCTCATTTTCTGGTACTACCTGTAGAGAGACAAACCAAGAAAATGAGGACAAAACACGGTAGACAGAATCACAAATTCCCTTATTCAGCTTCCATTATCATACTTACAGGCTCCACAAGACCAGATACATTGTTGCAAAAGAATATTGGTTGGTTGAATTTTTCACCGTGGACATATAGCTGCAGAAGGCAGTAATTTTAGAATCCGACGACCATCAGCTAATAATCAATGTAATTCAAGAAAGTATATTACTAAAAGATGACAATTTGTTTAATGATAAAATGTCAGTAAGCATGATTCAAACTCAGGCTTTCTATCAAAGTAACTCAAAGCATTCCTTGTACATATAAGCTTATGATATCTTCCAGATTCAAAGGCAATAAAAGAACACAACGGATTGCCTTACACAGGCAAGCATACGATTCACTTCACTTGTTCAAGAAATGAGAGGTTCATACCATCAACGTTTATGATTAGGGAATATAATTATAACACAAACATAAATACTATTTGAATCAAGAATTGAATCGAAAATACCAGGGGCAAATCAAAAGCACGAAAATCTCCAACAGGTTTATTGGCGACAAAAACCATGCGGATATTTGATAAGTAGATGATTCCCTTAGCTTTAACATGCCCTCCATGACTTCTACAAGAAGCGTAACATCAACGCATCATGATCATTATCATAAAGTCAGGAAATAACAATGAAATGATCTCTTTTTTCTTCAATAAGAGAAAATCAATTCAGGAATGCAATTCAAGATATATTTAACAATAGGAAATGGACTGACCCAGGGATTTTATCGACCTCGAACTCGACGCCATCTCTGGCTAACACAAACACCTCGTTCACGAAAGGAACTGGCATTCCATTCGGAAACAAATCAGGATTCAAAGCCATCTCTTCTCTTCTCTTCTCTTCTTCGCTTCTTCTCTTTTCTTCTCTGGATTTGTAACTAAATATCAACAAATTGGGGGGATTAGTCAGTCCTACAGGCTTCTAGATTCCCCACCAACACTTCGCTTTTCAGTCTTAATTTGTTTCTTCTTCTTTGGAAAATAAAAAAGGATTGAAGCCCAAGAAGCCCAATGTGCATGATAAGCCCATTCGATCTAATTTATTCATGATTACTAGTTGTATGTATTTTCTTAAATATCCTTTTATTTCAATTTAATGATGTAATTAAAAATATTATTTTTAATAATTTAAATTATATTGATTAAAATAATAAAATTATTATGAATATAATTAAGAAAATAATTTTTTAAATATCATGTTTAAGAGTAATTGTTCTAATAATAAATTATATTTAAATTAACTAATTCAAAAAAAACATGAATTGATGCTATAAATAGTGACGGAGTCAAGATATGAGGATCTAAATATTTAATTTTTTAATTTTAGGGGCCCAGTATATCACTGACCTCTAAATAATTCCGTCCTTGTATATATATATATATATATATTAAAAATAAAAAATATTTCATATTTTTAAATCTTGAGGATCTAGTACACCACTGAACCCTATATATCTCCGTCCCGTATAAATCCATAGAGAGATTCAAAAGCTGTCAAATTGATGACAATATTAAGTGATATTACACCATAAGTCGGCCAAAGGCAACCATTGATTCCGAGTTATTGGGTGATCAATTGTCATGCATCACAAATACGTCTCTAAGCAACGATTGACCGTTTTGGCAGATGATGGTAGGCTGTAGATGTTTGAAGTGTCATCCCTTGCAAAGTAAAGAGTTCCTTTCACCAAAGATGCCTTGGTCTAAGTGGTTAAGGTCTCTTTGGAACTACCTTAGGTCCCATGTTCGAATCCTTGTAGTAGCAACTGGGTGAGTTAATTTTCCCAGGGGCTGCGTGGCGAACTGTGGGGGCTAGTTGGTGGGGAACTTGGTGCGTGGGGCCCATTAGGCCTGGAAAAC
>JANZLC010000003.1:6496102-6513648 GCA_026413385.1 Erythroxylum gracilipes
CTCATTATTTTCTCTGAAAACTATGCTTCTTCCAGCTGGTGTTTGGATGAACTTCTGAAGATCATTGAATGCCATGACACCCATAATCAGATTGTTATACCTGTGTTCTATAGTGTTAATCCATCTGACGTCCGGAAACAAAATGGGAGTTTTAAAAAATCATTTGAGGAACACAGTAAGAACCCCAGGAATAATGAGAAGATCCAAAAGTGGAAGGATGCGTTAACCAAAGCAGCCACCATATCTGGGAGGGATTCCAACGCCGTCAGGTAACGTTCGTGTTTTTGACCTTGCATGAAACAACGATGACGATTTTCTGATTCTCTCAAAATCAATTTTCAATTTTTCAGGGAAGATAATAAACTGATTGACCAAATTGTCAAAGACGTTTCAGAGAAATTGAAACATCTCTATCCCTGCAGTTTAGAGGGCGTCGTGGGTTTGGAATCAAAGATTAGGGAAGTGAAAACATTATTAGCTACTGGAACATCAGATGTTCGCATGGTAGGAATCTGGGGTATGGGTGGTATAGGCAAAACAACTCTTGCTGAAGCGATTTTTAATGAGGTTTCTAGTCAATTTGAAGGCAGTTGTTTTGTTAGAAAGGTTGAAGAATCGGAGGAGGGAAGCATAAAGTTGTTAGAGAAGCTTATTTCGGATTTATTGGACGAAGGAGACCTGAAAATTGATACGCCAAACGTAGGTCCTAGACTCTATTTTTTGAAAAGGTTGAAAAGAAAAAGGGTGTTCGTTGTTTTTGATGATGCCAGTAATCCATTACAGTTGGAGAATTTAATTGGAAATCAATGCTGGTTTGGTGCGGGAAGTAATATCATCATAACGAGTAGAGATGAAAAAGTATTGAAAGGAATCACTGACAATATATACGAAGTTGAAGCATTATCTTACACTGAATCTCATCAACTTTTCTTGAGCAATACCTTCACGGAAGGGCAACCTTCGCAAGATCATAAACCGTTGATAGATTCGTTTCTTAATTATGCCAAAGGTAACCCTTTAGCTATCAAAGTTTTGGGCTCCTCTGTTCGTGGAGAAGGGGTGAAGATATGGAGAGACGCATTGAAGAAATTATCAAATTGCCCTGAGAAGGGCATCCATGATGTGCTGAAAGTTAGTTATGAAGGATTAAATAGAGAAGAGCAGGCTATCTTTCTTCATATAGCATGTTTCTTTAAAGGTGAGAATAAAAAAGTGGCAAAAAAAGTATTTAAAGGTTGTGGACTCTCAGCAAATATCGGAATAAGACGACTTGTTGGTAAGTCTCTGGTGACTATTTCTAAAGATGATGATAAATTAGACATGCATGATCTGTTACAAGACATGGGTAGAGAAATTGTTCGTCAAGAATTGGAAGATCCTAGACGCCGCCACCACAGCAGATATTGGGATGCTGAAGAAATACGACATGTGTTTAGAGAAAATGAAGATTTAAAGCATAAAATTATATGGATAAAATATTATGAATTAGTTCTTTTATATATATTTATTTCTTGTTAATTATATTTCTTTTTGATCATTATTGTTAGGGAGCTGAAGCAATTGAAATTCAAAGTATAATTCTCGACACTTCTCAAATTAGAGACGACATAGTATTAGTTCCGAATGTTTTCAAGAGAATGCCCAATCTAAAATTCTTAAAGGTTTATACTTCTTGTGGCGAAGGAAGTAAATTGCTTCTCAGTAGAGGTCTCCATTTTCTACCTTGTGGGTTAAGATATCTTTACTGGGATCAATACCCGTTGGAGTCTTTGCCGACTGATTTTAATGCAAAACAACTTCTTGTGCTTCATCTGCCTAATAGTAATATTAAGCAGATATTGAAGGTACGTACAGATTATCTATATATGCTTAACGGTTTTCTATTTGAAAGAAAGACTGTAATGTGGATACACAACTATCTCCTACAACTTATGCAGTGTGCAGGCAAGCGAAAAGTGGTTGCACAATCCCTAATTGAGTCTCCTCTCATATCTCGATTCTTGAGCAAGATTACAAGCCTAGACATGAGATATTGCCAAAATCCGAAGAGTTTTCCAAATAATGTTGATTTGCAATGTCTTGAAATTCTTAATCTCGCGGGATGTTCAAATCTGAAGATATTTCCAAAAATTTCAACATACTTAAGAAAATTATATGTGGGAGGTACAACAATAAAAGAAGTACATTCATCTTCAATTGAAGGCCTCAGTAGACTGCAAGAGTTGAATATGGACGGCTGTGAAAAGCTTGAAAGTCTTCCTAGTAACATTTGCAAGTTACAAGCTCTTCAGAAACTTAATCTGGAATCTTGCTCAAGCTTAAAGAAATTTCCCGAGATCTTGGAGCCCATGTACAATCTAAGGACAGTTAGCTTATCATTTTCTACCATAAAAGCGATACTGTCCTCCATAGACAATATGAAAATGTTGGAATCCTTGCGTTTGCAACCTTGTCTCAATCTTGCCTGTTTTCCTGAAAGCTTTGTTAATCTCCTGAGAAGAATTGGTTACATTGGGTTCCACACTGCGTGTAAACCGCCAAACCTTTTGGATTTAGAATGTCTCTTTTTCAGTATCTCCCCTTGTTTTGGGTCCTATGGAAAATACTTTGATGCAAAAGTAACTATAGGTAGAAATTGCTATATGGACATTGAGATGACGTCACATCTTTCTGAATGCGTATTTTATTTGATTGACTTACCATCTCATCCATGCTTAATATTCCTTTCTCCGGATTATAGTCTGAAACTACGGAGCTGTAGTATAAGGGAATTACCAAAGGACCTTGGTTTTTTATACTATTTGAGGAAGCTTTACTTGCAACATAATGATTTTGTGGAGATCCCTGCCAGTATCAAACAACTTTCTCTGTTGAAATCTCTCCGATTAGATGATTGTCCAAAGCTTCGATTCCTACCACAACTTCCTACCAGTCTACGTCGATTGACTGCTATTCGTTAATCTCTCAAGACATTGTTGGCCTTCAAACAACCAATCTTTAATGGAGGCCAGATTATGTTCAACTTCAACGAGTGCTTGAAATTGGAAAAAAAGGAATGTGAGGCTATGGCGTATAAGCTGTTGAGAAATGGGCCACAGGTATGCAATATTTCTCTTTGAATAGTTAACACATTTTTTCTTCTAAATAATAATGTTAAATTTTGCATCACGTATATGCATCGCTTCTTTTTGTGGTGCAAACGCAGGATGTTTGCTTACAATATCCGGGAAGTAGAATTGCAAAGTGGTTCAGGCATCAAACTACAGGAGATATCATTAGAATAAAGCTTCCTTCAAATTGGTTCTTTAATCGCAGATTCTTCGGATTCGCATTTTCTACTGTTTCTGACTCTAATTTTATTCATGTGTCTAATGACTTTGTTGGATTTGAATGTCACTTTGAAGATAACTACAATCCTACCATTCGGTTTACATATCAAACCAATTTTAATCTGGGAATTTGGCAATGCTATCCTCACGTGTATCAACACGTGTTAGTTTGGTGCGTCCCTGACTTTAATGTTTGGATATCTAAAAGACGGCAATTATTTCGTCTTCATTGCATCAATATGGCCTCATTCAAGTTCTTTATTCGGTGGAATAAAATAAAAAAATGTGGAATAACTCCACTGTATATGCAAGTTGATGAGGGCTGCAGTGGAATAGCTCCACTGTATATGCAAGTTGATGGGGGTTATGTGCAAGGTAGTGATGATGATTAAGATGATGCTGATGAAAATGCCTATTGGATGCTAGAGTCATTGTTGCAGAGGAAAATGTCAACCAAGATGAAAATGAAACTTAAATAAAAGGACAAAGATCATGATGAAGATATGAACTCAGAAGATACCGACAATGATATGATTCCAGAAGATGATGAGGATGAATTCTTTGAACCTGAGGATGAACTCTCTGAAATTGCTTCGAGCAGCGACTGATGTCCTGTTTGGGGGGAAAAACCATATCCTTAAAAGGTTGGACTTGCTCAAGCATACATATCATTTTTCTTAAGTCTCATACCACCATTTCCGGTTTACCCTTTTAACTGCTGCTAGTTCTTTATTAGCAAATTATGTGGCATTTAACACTCTTCTGATTTCTTAGTTTTGTACAATAGAACAGAGAGCAGGGTTGCCTCTGCAATCAGCGAAACTATGAGCAGTCTCCTCCACGAATTGAGCGGAAATGATTGCAGACATTTGCTGGAATCGGTAGAGATGGAAACAGTGCTCTACCAAAATGGTATCTTACCTTCACTGAGCTCGGAGGAGCCAATCTTTCTCTTTCACAAGTTCGCTTCTATCCAAAACATGTAAACTTATTCCCAGATGATTGAGACCACATTTTCTTTACTTTCACTAAATATGTCTTGATTGCATTGTAACATGGTCATTAACAATACCACACGTTAACTTTCTTATCTCACAAAGTTCAACTCAGCTCTTTGGTATATATATACTTATGTCGAACGACAAACGCTCTGAAACGGTAAGACGAACAACACGCTCTGGACAACGCCGGTCACTCAGCCAAACGGGTTCGTATTCGGGAGTGGGATGAGAGTCTTGATCTTTGTGATTGCTTGATTCAATCTATTCTCGCTGCTCAGCTTTTTCCACCAGAGTTACGAGCTCTCATAGATACTCTTGCAACTGCGTTCTATCTGCCACGGGAATCAACTGCTCTAATACCAATTGATATGGTCCAGAATCAATAACAAAAGAACTAAGAAGTAGGAAGAGAAGAAAAGATAAGAAGATTAAGCAGATAAATAAAGAAATGGAAGAAGAATCTCTACTAGAGAGAGGAAAATTTTAGTTACTGTATATATCTATCTATCTATCTATATATATATATATATATATATATATATATATATAATTGAATACAATTAAAATATCACATATAAAAATAAATATATGTATTAAAATTAGTTTACTATCGAACATAACGCTTTCTCTAGAAAAAATAGAGAACATGTCCTTTCAGCTTCTGCTACATTATCAAAACAATAATACATAGCATCCTTGAATCCATTAACATTACCTTGACATTCTTCCCATGTTAAATATATACTAGGTGTATAAGCAACAAAAGCTACATATATTTTATTTCTACCCATATCTTTTATCCTATTACAATATCATCATACAAATATTTAATTAGTAACTTAAATGCACTTGAAAAGAAAGGTTATCTACTCAAAAGTTACTTTCATAAAAGAAGGAAGGGTGATTTGCTTCAATTTGAAAATTCTGATCATTTATTTATCAATCTAGTAGCAACACCTTTGACTGTATCTAACAATAGATCACTAAGAAAAAAATTAGGATTTGTTGATGACAAGGCTTGAGTATGATTTGATTGAGTGATTGATTGTAGATGGTAGATTATATGGTGACATGGAGGATATTAAATTCAATTTTAAAGGATTTGGTAGAGGTATTCATGTATATTACATCCCCTTAAGAATTTGGAATGAAATACACAATAGATTATGGGATGAGTTGACAAAGTTACTTCCTTAACCACATTCTAGTTATGGAGTAATAAAATAGATTGAATAAGTAAAGAATATGAATATATTGATGCTATTCTTGATGGAATTGTATGAAGGATATTGATCAAATGAGAAATCGAATGGTATTACATAATTCTTTACCTACTATTAACAAAGATTATTCGACGATATTGAGAGTATAAGCTTAAAGAGAGGTTCAAAAAAGTTTTGAAGGCTCGAGAAAAGTTATCAAGATGGGAACATAAAATAAGTAATTGAATTGTCATAAGATCATAAAATCATTCACCAAAAAGAGATAAAAATAAGTTTCTAAGTTAAAGAAAGACAAAGGTCACAATGATTATTATGATCAAGATGAGTACATAAATGATAATTGTTTCAAGCTAGTGAGGTTGGTAGTTAATGTTAACATTACAAAGCTTACCATTTGAAGAGGAAGTAGAAGGAGAAATTGCCAAGCTAGACTAACTGAGTTTTAGAGGAGAAGACATCATGAGATTGCTTAAAGCAAAGGGAAGGATTTTGCAACACTATCAATGAAAAAAGAGTGGATAGAAAGCTATTTCTTTGGTTGTTAACCTGATAGCTTCTATTTTGTAAGTTTTAGATGTAAGCTCTTGAATCATTGATGCAAAAGTTATACTGAGTCCTAACTTGATTGTTTTCCAAAACTTATTCAATCTTGACATAGTTTTCTTACTTTATGAAATTTGATAAAGTTGGAAATGTTCACTTAACATCAAAATTCCTTTTATATGATGTGTTTTTGTACCTATGTTTGTTTTTTTTTCTTTTTGTTAGTGAATTGATAAAAGATCTTTGTTTGACTATTATTATTTACTTGAAAGAAGATGCTAGTCATTAGAAAGAAAAAAAAAAGAGATTTGTACATATTATCTTACTAAGTTTTTACCTAAAATACATAGATAGACCTAAAATACCAAGGTATTCCTTCAATTCTACTAAGTAGAGAAAAGACACGGTATGTTTTTCTACAGAAAAAACTTGGGATACATATTGCAAAAGGTTGTGTTTGAAAGAAGAGCTGCAATGATATGACCTTCCAGCAAGACATGAATAACACATAATAAGTTCAATTTTTCAGACAACATTACAAAAATTAAAAGATAGAGTAGTGAGTAAAAGTAGGTTGCATAACAAGAATGGGTGTGGATAACAAATACATCATGTCCAAACCCATCTATATTACACACATTAACATAGTCAATCACCCGCCTTTCTCATACTTGGTATGAAACTCCTACTGCAGCTACTGGTTTACTTGGTGCTAACACAGATGACAACAAAGAATGATGTGCGACAGTTTGTAGCTGGTACGAAAAGGAGTCAAAATTATTTATAGCTGGTCTGAAAACACTATCATGGGAAGAGGAGCGAAGAAAAGGTGTGCGCATGAAATCCCAATCTGAATGGGTAATTTAGGGTTTTAGTCATTTTCTTTTAAGTTTCTTTAATTTGCTTAATTTTACCTAATTTCTTTAATTAAGTCTTATGTGTATAGTTGTATACAACTGCAATTAGAAGTGCTTAAGGTTTTTGTGTCATATGACTTGCCACATCAGCAACGTTAACAGAGATCTTAACGTTGGGCTGGATTTGAAAAAAAATTAAAAGATTAAGTATTTAATTATCACTTTTAAAGTTCAACTATAATGACAAAAGTGAGTAAAGTTTGAATTTTCTTTGTAATTAATTCTTAATTTGACAAAGGATAATTTATAGAAGCCACTTGAATAAATATATAATGTATAATATTATAGAGTTTACTGCTATTTTGTGAATTTATTCTATTTATGTATAATCTCGTACTTACACTTGATACTATAATAAGCTTTCTTAAAGATGGAACTTTATGTTTATATAAGAATATGATCATGCCTTTCCTAATAGAAGTCGAGTATCATTTATAAAAAGTTATTTTACATATTTATAAAATTCATAATTTGTATTTGAATACTAAAATTTTGTAGACTTTAACCCTGCACAGCTCATAGTTAATGGGAAAAGTCACATAATAACACTAAGAAAAAGATATGTTTCAATTAACATTAAAAATTTTCCTTATCAAATTTTATGTTAAAATTTTTAATCTCGTTAACTTTGTTTTACCAAATTAAATGGTTAAAGCAATTATAACTAGGTTTTTGTAGTTGAGCATATTATATATATATATAAAGACCGGATCTAAGACAAAGAAAGCAAGTTTTTGGAAGATAAGAATATAAGTTAATCACAAAAATAATTTATAATATTAAATCAAACTTTTAAAAGTGATATTAAATATTTAAAGTTTTTAATTTTTACAAAAATAATTTAACGATAAGTTCTTGTTAAGGTCGATAATGTGATTTGCTACATTAGATCAATACTTTTATCATGTAGCTTTTACTCCTAATTACTGCAAGTAGCCCTGTAAAAAAAATATTAATATGATGTGGTCAGTATTAACAAAGAACTTAATGTCTAATTATTTTTTCAAAAAATTAAAAAATTAGAGTAAGATTAAAATTGAAAATCCTTTTTACAATTAAAGAATAACTTTTGTCAAATATTGGAGGAACGCTAAAACCCAAAATAAATAGGATGAGATAGACTCGAACTCTAGACCTCAGAATAACTTATGTAAGCCATTAGAACATCGCGCTAGCCAACTGCACCACAACCCCATATACCAGGATTTCATCAGTCTGTTATATAAATATGATATCAAGATTCCGCAACAAAAAGGCAATTCCATTCTGCCGCTTCGTATGTCCACTCTGCTATTCAGATCACAAAGCTTTTGACTTACCTCTATTCTATCTGATGAGATGATGACGATGATGAGGTACACTTCTTTCTTACTTTTCAATTCTGCTCTGCTCTCTTTCTCGGGATTCTTTTACCCACAACTTGTTTAAAACTCGGATCAGTTTCTTCTTCTCACTTAATCCTACCATTTTTCTTACAAATTTCTTATCTTTTATATGGGAAGCCAGAGATTTCGTTTTTGTTTCTGTGAAAATTGAATTGGTAATTCCGGAGTTTTTCTCGTTCAGTTGCTGCTTTTGTGATTTCCTATTGTGTTTTGTGATTAATGTCATCTGTGTCTCAAGAGAATGAGATTGAAACTCAATTAGCTTTAGTTTTCCCCTTTCTTAAAAAATAATTGTGCTGAGAGGGAGATTGAGGGAAACTAGTTTGTCATTTTCTAGATCAGTTCAAAAGCTTTGATGGTCAAACTGCTTAACATTGTGGTGTTGCAGATGTTGCAAATGACGCTTTATTCAAGGAATGATTGGATAGTGGAGACGTGGGACTAAAGAATAAAGAAGACTAGTGATATTGCGTGAACCAGACAAAGATTGCCATTGGTAAGGATCAGAACAAGCTGAAGGCAAACCTTATTTTGGCTTTTTATTCAATTTTATTATGCAGGTGGTATTGTTGTACAGAAATGGAGCTAGGGCAAAATATGAATGCTACCGAAAGGCAAGAGAGTTTACAAGTGAAAACCTTTGATCAACAAGAGCGCTCTAGAAGCCGGAATGATGTTATGATCCGTCGCCTGAAGAACCGAGAACGGCAACGTAGATACAGGGCCCGGAAACGCCTCGAAGCAGAGATGAATAGTACGTATGTTTCAGACCCAATGGGAATGGAAAATAATGGGAATGACTACAATTTTGTAACACTTGGTCATTGTAAAAGAAACTGGAAAAAAGATGCCAGAAGAGCACATGCATGTTCCGATCAAACTCCCAGCACTGCAGCTGTATCTTCTGTGGCCTCAAATATTGAAAGTCAGACACTTTTCTCTGAACCTGGAGTAACGACAGAAGCCCAGCAACCGAGAGCAAGTCATCCTGATAATAGTCTGAGCTTGAGGAATGGTGAAACTCAAAAACCCAATCTTGGTCGACGAAATTGGAAGGCAGAAGCAAGAAAGATGACAAACTAATTATAACCAGGTTGTGGGTGTGATGGCATCCTTGAGACTGATATTTACATCATAGAATCCTGTGGATAATACTGTGGCAGTAGTCACTGAAAACTATGCTACCTGTGCGATGTCAAACTGTTTCCACCTGAGGATGAGCTTCTATTCCCTTTTTTTATAAGGTAACATTTTGCTGTTTCTAACTGATGTAAGGGCAGCTAAGATTATATGCCGCAATTACAACTTGGTTACTACCGGTTGTAATTGCAAGAAGAACGCCTGTATTGGAATTTAGGCCTTGACACTTCCTTTATTATCAAAGCTCAGGTCAGCCGTCTGTTACGAGTGGTTGGGGTGATTTATATATGACATTGTACACAGGTCTTTGAGATTTCCCATTTGTGCTTCAGTATTGAAGGATAATTTAGTAGGGAACAGCGCTGATTGAAGGAAATGGATTTCTATGGGGCCTCTTGTCTTCTCTCTCTTGGAAGAAATGAAATTTCTTTTTGGTACTTTATTGAGAATAGATTCTCTGGTTGCAATATTGTTTATCTCTGTGTTAATTTGTGTTGAGTTTTGAGAATTTGAAGGAAAGATGCACAAGGAAGAAGGAAAGCTTAGTTTTAAAATGTGAAAAGCTCTCCCAGCATTCATGACACTAATCGGTATATGTACAGAGTAATAGTTATAAATTACAACAGAATACTAACTAATTGAACTAATATACAACTCGTCTAATTAACTTATACCAACTTTAATTCTTCTCTCTCCTAGAAGTGGAATTTCATATTTCTCCTCGCACTCCCCCTTAAGATGAGCATGAATGTCGATCATGTTCATCTTAGCGATTAGAAATTTGAATTGGGGTGATTTGAGGGTCTCTGTGTAAATGATTTAAGCTTAGTTGGCATATATTCTTCTCTCACGGTGACTTATTTTCATAATACATCACAATTTCTATACTTTAGCATGAAATCTTCAAGTAAATTCTTTATCTAAATAATTTCACAAGAGTTACAACTTTATACTCAGCTTCAGTTGAGTTTCAACATTCCAACTCGTCATATCTCTTTCATACAACACCTAGAAATCAGATATAGATCTTCTAATATCTGGACATGGGCATCAATCACTATCAATGTAGTATTTTAACGGTGAATCTTTCTCAGTGTTCAATATGATTCCCTAACTTGGTGTTCTCTTCAGATATCTGACTAGTTTTAAAGTTGCCTGCAATGTTCCTTGGAAGGCTTACTCATGAATTGAAAAAGAAAATGCACTGAGTAGTAGAGATTAAGCCTTATAAAGGTGAGATATATCAGCTACCCCATAAGTTTTCTATAAGTTGTTGTATCATCCAGAAAATTCTCTTCAATTTGTCTTAGAGCATGATTTGGTTCCTTGAGAATTGGATTCAGTTTGGTACTTAATAGGCCACTTTGTTCCACAATATCTAATGCATATTTTCTCTGACATACACTAATCCTTTTTCTAACCTTACAATTTCAACTCTAAGAAAGAACTTAGGTTGTCCTAAGTTGTTAAGTTTAAACTTTGTACTCATAAAGGTGAGTATTCTATCAATCCCTTCATGAGTTTCGCATCCAATTAGAATATCATCTTACATAAATCAGTAGTGAGACCACACCATTAGAAAAGAGGCTATAGTGACTAAGTAATAGTTTGACCTAGATTTAGAGAAACCAAACTAAAGTAGAGCTATAGTCAACTTAGAATTCCATTATCTAGGAGTTTGTTTAAGTTCATAAAGTGATTTTTTAATCGTACATACTAGATGACTAGTTTTTCCAAGTTTTTCCCCTTTCACTTAATAACCTTGAGGAAAATCTATGTATACATCTCCATGAAAATCACCATTTAAGAAAGCATTATTAATGTCAAGTTGTGCACTTTCTAGTCATTCTTTGTAACCAAAGTAAGAAACAATCTCACAGTAGTTCGTTTAACCACTGGACTAAAAGTTCCATGATAATCAAAACCAACTTTTTGATTGAACCATTTTGCTCCAATCCTTGATTTAAATCTTTGTATTGTCCCATATAAATTCAACTTGGTCTTATATACCCATTTACAACCAACTATGTGTTGTCCAGTGGAAGACATACTACTTTCCAGGTCTCATTCTCTTCTAAAGCATGTAGCTTTTTAGGCATGGCCTTCCTCCAATGTTCCACTTGCACAACCTCCATGATAATAAGTGGTCCCTAAAAAGTTGAAAGTGTAGGAACAAAGTAATTGTGCTTCTGGGATAGTTTAGATGTTGTGAGAAAATTAGAGATAAGATGTTAGGTGGTAGATGAAGAATTTTTCTTAAGGCTATGTTAATAGATATTGAGGTATTTTAGAAGTTTTGATTGTCTTGTTGATCATCTAATAGTTATGGAGGGCTGATGGATTTGTGATTGAATATAAGGTGAATTATTAAAGTTTTAAGGAGATGATTGAGTTGGTGAAGTAAGATTATTCTGTGAGGATGATGCAAGGTATGAAGTGATATTATAAAGATATAAGGGTAGAGATATTAATGCATTTATAGGCTCAATAATATCATTGATATGCAAATGTGATGTAAGCTGTGGAGTGTCATAGTGAGCAACATTAGGAAAAGAATGAGAATGAACATTGAGCTTGCTAATAAGGGATGGGTAATTGAAATCAAAAGAGAATGCAAATTTATGGAAAGCAATATCTCTTGAGATAAACATTTCATAACTATCAAGATCATACACCTTGTATCCTTTAATGCCAACAGTATATCCAACAAAAACACATTTTCTTGCTCTAGCATTAATCTTCTTTCTGTTATTATGACATGTTGAAGCAAAGCAAAGGGAACCAAAGACCTACATGTGCTTATAGAAAGGTGGTTTAACAAATATTTTTTCATTAAGAGTCAAATTTTGTAGAATTTTTGTAGGTATCATATTGATTATATAATATGATGTGAGTATAGCTTCCCTTCAAAATGTCTTAGGTAATTCGAATTAGAACATAAGGGCTCTGGCAATAACAAGAAAATGTTGATGTTTCCTTTTAACAACATTTTGTTAACGATTTTTAATGCAGAACAAATGATATACAATTCCTCTTTAGCAAAAAATGATTTCATGTTAAGTTCTTTAACATTGTCAACTTGCTTAAAATTTTTTAAACTAAATAGAGTCTTAATTAGGTTACAAAAGCTAGGTAAGATAAACTGAATATCTGACTTATGCCTCATAAGATAAACTAATGTGACTATGGTGAAATCATAAACTAATGGAAGGAAATAGTGAAAACCACTTATTACAGGTCCCCAAATATCAATATGTAGTAATCAAAAGGGTACTAAGTGTTTTTGCAATGAGAGGGAAAAGGAAGTCTCTTTTGTTTTGCCAAAGGGCAGATTTCACAAACTTTATTGCGATGAGAAATCTTATCAGGTTCAAATTTAAATACTACACTCAATATGTTGTGAGCAACATGACCATGCCTATAGTGCCAAATATCAAACAACGACGACTTTGAATTGGTGTTTACATTAGAAATAAAAGCTCAATCATGTTTTCATATAGTACTAGAGACTTCAGAAGTATGATAAGATAAATTTGTGTCTTGTTAAAGAGTGTTCAAGTCCTCATGATACTGGCCCTAGTTACACAATGTTTAGAGGAAAACACAAAGCAACACTTATAAGTTTTTATAAATTTACTAATAGATACTAGGTTGAACTTAAAAGAGGGCAATTATAGGACATTGTGTATATGTAGTGAATAAGAAAGTGATACTGAACCTAGATATTTTTAAAAGGCTTGAAATTATACAAGGGTGAAACATCGTAGCATGTATGAATAAAAGCACTAGTTTTTAACACCCATTTGTCACGCAAAGATGTTATAATAGCTTGAAAAGTGTTATGTTTGTTTGTGGTGAATGAAAAGGGTAGGCTAAGAGTTCTTGAAAAATTGGAATAATGTGTGTTACACATATCACTTGGTGTACTATGTACATCAGAGTGGGAGCTTGATGGTAAAGTTGTTGAAAAATTTTATTGTGTTTGTATTATTTCCTATCCACTTAGAAGTGCTAATAGTCTCTACATCTAATTTTTGGTCAGTATCATTGGAAATGTTTCTTGTGTTTAAGTAGATTCACTAGTTTGTTCATAAATCACTTCCATTAGAACTAACTACATTAACTAATGTCTTCCTTTGTCTTTTTATTTATTAAATTTAAAGTTAGGAGGGAAAAACAATTAGTCTGTAGCATTTTTTCATTGTATGTTCTTTCTTTCCATAGTGACTGTATATGATCTCTCAATTATCCTTCTCAGTCAATACCCTAAGAGATACTAAAGTAGAAGATTCAAGTAAGGGTTGAGATAGACTTTGTATCAATCTCTTAGACATATCTCTCATCAATATATAGTATGCCTCTTCTAAGGTTGAAAAAGGCTTCATCAATAAAAGTTGTGAATTCTAATTAGAGCATAACTCATTTAATCCATTCAAGAACTTAAAAATAACACCTTTTTATTATTGATCCATATAATACTGAAGACACTATGGATTGCAACTTCCAAACTAGCAGTGAGGATAAGGTCTACAATATCAAATTTCCTCAAGAATCATGGCTAATTCTTTATAATATGCATTAAAAAAATTTGTTCCCTTAATTTAACATAATAGATCGCATTGCAATTTGCATATTGGATTATCATTAGGTTGAATAAAACATTTTTTTAGCAATTCCCATATTCTAGTAGCTAAATTTATGTAAAATACTAGGCTAGATACTGACTCGTAGATTTTAATAACCAAGAAATGATTAAATTGTTACATCAAGCCATGCATTGTAAGGTTTATTATTGATATATGGTTTAGGAATCATACCATCAATGAAATTGATCTTGTTTTTTATTTAAAAAGATATAATAAATTATTTGCTCTATGTTGCATAGTTCAGTGCAGTGAGTTTTGGAGATTTAACTGATGTGCTATGATTATTTGATGGATGGATGAATGAAATAAGGAGACTTTGAATCTTCCATTTTTGAAAAAATTTGTGATGAAGCTGAGCTTTGATTCGACATAAGAACTTTGAACAAGTATAGCAGAGGAATCTTGCTATGAAACACTAATGTATAAGAAAAAGAGTATTGATTATGCTATCCTTGAAAAGTCCAATCCAAGTAGCTCTAATATCATGTTAAGTTTTGAGAATTTGAAGGAAAAATGCAATAGGAGGAATGAAAGTCGAGTTTTAAAATGTGAAAAGCTCTCACAACATTCATTACATTAATCGGTATCTATACAATGTAGTAGTTATAAATTATAATAAAATACTAATTAATTAAACTAACTATTTAATATGTTATGTATAGCTCATCCAACTAACTTATAACAACTTTAATTCTTCTCTTTATTTTATAAGTGGATTTTCTTTTTTCTTCTCAAAATTTGTTCTAGTGCAAGAATTTCTTTAGTTCCTTACTAAAGAGGGAATTGCCATCAACCTTCCTGCTCTGTAATCGGTCTTACCTAAAATACATGACTTACTTTTGAATTTCCTTCGTCTTGTTTTATAATTGGAATTGAACATTGCTAGATTGCATGGTAACATCTTAGAATACCTATTTTCCTTAATTTATTTTCAGAAAATATAAAAAAAATTTGTAACATTCCGTCCCCATATTAAGGGTTAGGATCTGAAATTTCAGTACATCACCTACGATGTCGGATTCGGGTTATTGCGGGAGTGGGGTGCTACATTTTTTGTTAGTAATATTGAAGTTTGAAGTATTATAAAGTTGTCATGCAACATAAATGTATAGTTTCTTTTGATAAAGGAAGAGATGAGGATGTGTCTAGACTTTTATTTGTTTATTTTTCTAAAGTATTGAAAACTCAACCCTTTATTATTCAAATGTTTAAATTATTCACATATATAATTGTTTTATGATGTCATTAGTATCTTGGACAACATAAATTAGTACATTGGTTATAGTTTAGCTAATCTAGATGGATTTTGAAAGAAATAAGTTTTTTTAGAACTTCTACTATTAAGCTCAATTACTTTATTTTGTTTAGACGACACTTGAACAGGTCTAGAGGTTTTGGCCACTTATATTCGTTAGTTGAAGCTATAAATTCCATTTTTCTCATTATTGTGTGTGTAAGATAAAAGCTTTCGAAAACTTTGGTGCATCAATGTCTGTTAGTGATATGCCTTAGAATTACAGCTGAATAATAGATTTGTAGTTGAATCATTTGTCAATAGACCAAGTCTTTAGGAAATTTTCTTTTATTACTTACTTTCAGGAGTTAGTTAGAATATGCCTTGATATTTGTAGATTTTTTTGGCTTATTGTTATGTATCAGTTCTATATATTGAACATTGAAGTGAATATTTCTAGAAACAAAAAAGGCCTAGTTTTACTATCTAATTCACATTTTTTTGTTTAGTTTTTATCCCAAATAACAACAATTTGGTATCAAAGCCCTATATCTTGTGGGATCTTTGATTAATCCCAAACCTAAAAAACCACAAAAACCTAAACCTAGAAATTTAGAAACCTTTGAAAGTGGAAGCTGAAACATCATTCTCTAATGTAGCCCCACCCTTAATTTTTGATGTGATAACTATCATGCTTGGGTTATTAAAATGAAAACCTATCTTAAAGCACTAAAACTTTAGGAAGTTGTAGATGAGGAATATAACGTTCCACCGTTGCCTATAAATCCAACAATGACATTAGTAAAGCCTCACAAGGAGAGAAAGACATAGAAATCCAAAGCTAAAGCATGTTTGTTCTCTATTGTCTAAAAAAACTTATTTACAAGGGTCAAGACCTTGGAGTTAGCTAAGACCATTTAGGACCACCTCATGAGGGAATACTGAGGCAATGAAAGAGTAAAGAATATGAAATTGCTTAATCTAGTCAAGGAGTTTGAAATGCTGAAAATGAAGATGATAGAAAACCATCAAAGACTACTATGATAAGTTACTAAGAATAATAAACAAGGCCAGGTTGTTGGGTAAGGATTTTTCTAATCAATGAATTATGCAAAAAGTTCTTATAAATTAGCCATAAAAATATGAGTCTAAAATTTCTTCAATAGAAGAATCCAATGATTTGTCAAGCATATTTTCGGCAAAGTTAGGGAATGCATTGCAAACCCAACAACAAATGTGAATGATAAGCAAAGAAGAATTTGTGGATGGTGCTTTTAAAACAAAGCCAACAAATTTAAGAAGAGGTAAAGATAAGAAAAACAACAATAAATGAGATGTATCTATCTTGCCTGCATTATAAAAAAGCAAATCACTTGCTGAAGAAGTGTTGGTGGAGGCTTGTTATCAAGTGCACAAAATATGGATAGATTAGGCACATAGAGAAGATTTGTAAGTCTCAACAGTAAAAAGAAGTAAAAGCATATACTGAGCAACATGAAGAGGAACATCTTTTTGTTGATACCTCTTTCTTTATAAGCAGTAACTCTAATAATTCTTGGCTGATAGATAGTGACTGCACAAATCATTTGAGCAATGATGTAACATCCCATCACCAATGAGAAGGGTAGAATTGTAATTTGGAAGGGTTATGAGTGCTTAGAATTGTTTTGATATATTCATGCATACCCATACATATGAATAGTGAATTTGCACATGAAAGCGATTGTACATGCATTCATAACATTTCCCGGTATATGTGTCTAAATGTGATTTTTATGGAAAATGTGATTTTTGTGCTTGAAAATTTAATTGGATTGGATTGTTGTGCGGTTTACATTTGTGAGAAATTTTAGAAATTTTTCTGGAAAAATTTCGGAGAAAATTTTCGAACTGAAAAAATAGTCAAGCGGCGGACTGATTGGTTTCTGGTACTGGAAGTGACTGTCCAATGGTACTGAAAATGTAGATAAATGATTTTAGGAATTATTGATTTGAGTCATTGGAATTTTGGAGAAAAATTGGAGTAGAATTTGACTTTTTCCAAAAAAACCAATTAAATGCCTTTAAAATGAGACATGTGGCAAGTGACACTTGTCACTTGCCTAACCATGTCTTAATTTATTCTTTT
>JANZLC010000003.1:6517576-6552955 GCA_026413385.1 Erythroxylum gracilipes
AAGTTTTTGATGATTCTGAGAGGTTAGACTTGCTAAATAGGTTAGTTGTAAAGTGAAGATGCTAAAAGAATTGAGAAAAAAAGAAAGGAAAATGAAAAAAAGAAGTTGCAGAGTCGAAAGTCGAAGGTTGAAGATCATGAACAGTTGAGTGAATATGATTACATAATTCAACTATAAGTTTATAACTTTCTAACCTTTTTTATCAATATTATAATTTAATTTTCATTAAATATCATGCTTTCTAGTTTTCTATTATAAATCATAAAGAATAAACACACACGCGCACACACGCAGATAATCCTTAAACTTAACTATTATATTACAAATGAATCCTTTTAATTTAATGTAATATTAGAAACAAGTTAAGTATATTAGTAATAAAAGTTTAGATATACTGATTAAAAAAATAAAAAATCACAGTATTTACCAAAATAAAAAATAAAAAATCACAGTAAGTTATATAATTTAGATATGATTCTTGACAAAATATTTAATATTCACAAAATTAATTTTTAATTATTGATTTATCTCTAAATTCTATAATTCTATAATTAATTAACTAATTTTATAGTCTACACTTTGATGTTTTTATTAATTTCAGTTATAAACTGGTAAAGTTGTAATCGATAAAAATCATAAATTTCACAACCAAATTCTCATCGACTCTTCATTGCAATAAATTTATTAAACTTTTCAAACCCATGTCATAAATTTATCAAACCACATCAAATGTCAACATTTTACAACGGTCATGATTCATTTGTTCAATATCCTGATATCTTATTCTGTCACATAAATTTTAACCATTTATTTATATAAATTTTGTATTAGTCTCATATAAATTTATGCACAATTCGTATAAATAAATAGTTGAGATTTATAAAAATTGTAATTATAATAATACTGATAAGAGAATCTCGTTCCTAAAACCAATAGATACACAGCTACCAGAGAAACATTTTTAAAAAATGCCACCATCGTCATTCATCAGCCTTGACTTTGGTACAAATTGTTACACACAAAGCAGAAGAGCTGAGGAGGTGACACTCAAGTCTCGAGGAGAAGAAAAACAGTGTCAGACGAAGAAGCAACCACGGAAGGAAACGAGACAACGGTGACACAGAGCAACGACAATTATGAAGACGATACCTAATAGGAACAGAGAAACAACAACGATGGAGAAGTAGTAGGATGGACGGCGGAGCAATGACGACGGGCAGGTGAAGAGACTTGAGAGAGTCAGGACAGAGAGGTGTGGT
Source organism: Erythroxylum gracilipes (assembly GCA_026413385.1). NCBI lineage: Eukaryota > Viridiplantae > Streptophyta > Magnoliopsida > Malpighiales > Erythroxylaceae > Erythroxylum > Erythroxylum gracilipes. The sequence continues at coordinate 6,518,836 of JANZLC010000003.1, forward strand.
TTGTGTTTGGTTTTGATGGTTGTGTGTGTGAGAGACAGTGAGAAATAGCAGATGTAAAGGAATAACCTTTATTTTAGCCCTAATAATTTAAATTATTTTAGCATAAAAGAAGAATATCCACATGGACAATGAGACGCTTGAAACTGACCGCGTAGCGGTTGATGATAACCCCCGCTTGGATAAGAGAAGCATTCATTACACTACTTCTGCTTCTGAAACAGAGCACCCAAAAAGATGGCTTCTTTAGCCTCTCCATTCACCACCAACACTTCTTGGGTTCTTCAGAGACCTCACTCTCACACCCAACAGCCACGTTTCTTACCCAGAGCTTCCCTTGACCACCAACTCAGTGCAAGACAGCTTACTAACCGAAGAGATTTTGTATATCAATGTGCCACCACTCTTACACTACCGCTTATCTCTCCTTTAATCCATGTCCGCCCTGCCATGGCTGAAGATACCCTCTCCGAGTGGGAAAGAGTTTATCTACCCATTGACCCTGGCGTCGTCCTCCTCGACATAGCCTTTGTCCCTGATAATTTGCAGCATGGTATTTACGGTCTTCTTCACTATAGACTATAGTCTTTGGTGTTCTAGTTATATCATAGACTTTATTGCTGTTTCTGTTTAGTATCGCAGTTTATTGGGGTGCTAATGAGATTAGCTAGAATTTGATTGACATTATTATCTGATTCGTAAAGGCCATACGGTGGTCGTGTGGTGAAATTCTCGTCCCTCTAGGTACATCAAGATCAGTTATTAGAAGTGTAATCTTAAGTTGTTGTTCATTGAGAATAGTGCTGACAATTTTCAGACCTTTTTACAACTGGAGGTGACTGAGTTAGCCCTGACTTTTTCAGATTTAAGAACTGGGTAGCTTCTTATCCCAATGTCAAGTGTCTTTAGTTATAAACTTATGCCTACTGCAACCTTCCCTTCTAAATTTGGTTGTATCACACCCTATGGAAAAAATTAAAGCATTAATCATTGGTTTATCTCTCACTCGTAGTCATATCATAAGTCTTCATCCTATGACTGATTGAACTTGAGGCTTGGTAATTGTTTCCAGACTGGTTTTGTGTAAGAGACTGCATTTACCTATTTTGTTTCTAATGGACATTTTTATGGCGGTGATCATTAATTGGTGAAGGCCTGGGACCTAGTTTCTAATCTAGAGCTTTGTAGGTTTCCTGCTGGGTACCAGGCAGACCATTTTGGAGACCAAGGATGGTGGAGACACTTGGGTTCCTCGGTCAATACCATCTGCGGAAGAAGAAGATTTCAACTACAGATTTAATTCAATTAGCTTCAAAGGGAAGGAGGGATGGATTGTTGGAAAACCTGCAATTTTGCTGTACACCTCGGATGCTGGGGAAACCTGGCGGAGGATACCATTAAGTGCTCAACTTCCTGGTGATATAGTAAAGTCATCCTAAACACTCGATAGATACTACTTCAACTTCTAAGGACTTTGGCTTCAGTTATATCTATTGTTCGAATGGATATGAGAGACATGAAAGCTTTTATACATATTAAAACACAATCATCATCTTTTTTCCTTCTCTGTAGAACAAGGAATCATGGCGGCTCTCAGATTTTCTCTTTCCCAGGAAGAGAGCTTTTGCTATTCATAGGAATTATTTATTTCTTCCAGATGCAGAATATGGGTAGCAATTGATTCTTCTGTAAATCTGCAGGTGTACATAAAGGCTACTGGGGAGAAAAGTGCAGAACTGGTAACTGACCAAGGAGCCATATATATTACCTCTAATGGGGGCTATAACTGGAAGGCTGCAGTGCAGGAGACTGTCTCAGCTACTCTGAATAGGTAGGTTTTGTCCCCGGTAGTAGAGTAATCGAGTTCCTATGTGCAAAACTTGGTGAATTATCCTTAGGAAATAGCTTCAGTTGATCAAAAAGATTTGGAACTAATGTTAAATGATTACATTGAAAATCCCTCTTGGACTTGCTGTCCCTTTCGAAATTGTTAACAATTTGTTAACGTGAATGGCAACATTTGAGTTGCTTTCCTGCTTCAACCAATTTGGCTTCTTTCTCAAATTCATGAAAACAGTGATTGCATTCTGCCATGTAAATTCTAATTTTGCTTCTTTGTTGAAGCTTGGCTGCGTTTAACCCAATTTATGTTGGAAATGTTGTGATCCAAGTGAAGGATATATGTGATTAGTAATTTTCATTTAATTCCTTTTTGTCCCCACATCCATCTGAAATTATCATTTACTACTTTCTGTTGCCCCTACTTTCTGACGTGAAAGTTATGTTTGTTTTGTATGGGTTCCTCTCTCTTTTTATCATTGTTCAGTTAACTATTATAATCACTGATCAGCCAAGTTTCGGTGGGCTTTCTTAAACTGAAGAAATGTAATTTTGGGGTGGGGAGACATTGATGGGCCTTTGATGCTTTTGCAGAACAGTTTCTAGTGGTATCAGTGGTGCAAGCTATTACACAGGAACTTTTAATACTGTAAATCGTTCTCCAGATGGCAGATATGTTGCAGTCTCAAGTCGTGGGAACTTCTATCTCACATGGGAGCCTGGCCAGGTGAGATTCTTTTTCTTCCTCTGTACTATTCTTTTTTTGTCAGAGAATGTGCATCTCGTTTATCATATTCTGCTTTTGGACCAAGGATTTCATTACTATCCACTACTTGCAGCCATTTTGGCAGCCACATAATAGAGCTATTGCAAGAAGAATTCAGAACATGGGGTGGAGGGCTGATGGTGGCCTCTGGCTTCTAGTTCGTGGTGGGGGGCTTTATCTCAGTAAAGGAACAGGAGTAAGTACATTTTGGAATCACTTTCTTTTAGCATTAATAATGCATCAAAGAATGATGATGAACATATTCAAAGATGTAATTATGTGATTTAAAATTGTTTACATGCTATCAAGCCCAAGAACCTTGGTCAACTTTCTAGTGCCCTTTCATCAAACTCTTGTAGATTAGATCCAGAAAAGTGCTGAAAAGTTATTAGCATGTTCTCCTGCCAGATTTCAATAAAATGGTACATCAAAAATGAAGCATTTGGCAAGGCATATTCAACTGAAGAAAATTGACATGAAGCATGTATTGAGACTCAGATAAATTTAATGAATAGTGAGCCATCACATAAAAAAGAAACATACTGTTTTGTTTGAAAACCTTAGTTATGAAACAAGGCGAAAAATTTAAGAATCATCTCTCAGCAGGTAGATGATGAAAAAGAAGCTTAGAGGTGGAAATAGGAATGGTAGAATGGTAATATATGTTCTCTATCCTTTCCATCAAACAGATGCTCCCAAGTAAAAATCTGGCACTTTGTTGGTGGCCAAGGAGGCCTAACTAAATAATTTCTTATGTTTGATAAGGCATTATCTTCTACATGCATGTTATCTGAATGGAAAAGGAATCTTTCCCTTTCCATGTATATTCCTAGATGTAATCAGGCATTCTCATTTTTTATCAAAAATAAAAAAGCATCCTCAATTTATCAAAATTAAGAGAGCATTCTCATACCATTATCCTCTTATTTTACCTCGACTAAGATCCTGGTATTATTGTATGATTTTATACAGTAATATAGAGAACATATCAGTACCTCAGATGGTGTGCCTAATTTAAGATCAAGTGTTTGCTTTCAAGTAGTTTTGGTGTTTGATATCCACAAGAAGTTCCAGTCTTTGTATTTAAGAACACATATGCATGGCAGTTGCCTTGTTTCCTCTTTGCGATTTCATCCCTCTGCTGATTGTTGAGTGATAAAGATTTTTGATGTTGTAGATAACAGAAGACTTTGAGGAAGTTGCAGTACAAAGTCGGGGTTTTGGTATTCTAGATGTTGGGTATCGTTCAGAGGTAAGACACTAACAGCTTATCATATTTAATTGTGGCGCTATGGCCTCTCCATAATTGGTGTAAATATTCTAGGTTATAATCTATATACTGCAAAATATTTGTAGTGCATTTTACAAAAAATATGTTGCCGTAGTTCCCTCATTGAGTTTCTCAACTCTTAAGAAGATTGCTCTTGAACAGGATGAGGCCTGGGCAGCAGGAGGTAGTGGTATTCTGTTGAGAACCACTAATGGCGGGAAGACATGGATCCGTGACAAAGCAGCTGATAATATTGCTGCAAATCTTTATTCTGTGAAGTGAGTCCAATCAAATTAAGTGCTGAATATTTTGTCTGATTTTTCAGTTCATTAACGGTTTCCTCCATGACATAGGGAGAGACTAAGAAAGTAACAGGTTCCACTGGCATCCATGTTGATGTCATTCCCCTATTAATTGTGCCATTTGATTCAAAATTTACTTGTTTTTAAGAAACTGACGAAAGGAAAACAATTTGGAATCTTGATTTTGAATGCTCAGAAGATTTATTATCAACTTCTGCTTCAGCTGAACTGGATTCAGAAGTCAAGTACGTAAAATTTGTACAAAAGACATCAGTAAGGAGAGAGTTGAATTAATATGGTGTCTGTGTAACCTGTTTATGGTTTGATCCACACTTCTGGTGTTTTGGAAACTGCTAAAATCATTATCTGAACAGTCATTGCACCAGTCAAACTTCTTACTAGGTTGCATTCACAAGCCATTGATACTCGTAATGTTCTTTTCTCAGGTTTATCAATGACAGGAAGGGATTTGTTCTGGGAAATGACGGTGTTTTGCTTCGTTTTCTTGGATAGAAGCATTGCTTTTGTGCAGTAAATGGTAGGATGGTTCTTATGTTTCTTGAACGGAATTATATTTATACATTACAGAGAACAATTACTTGATATCCAGTATGTTCATAATGATTGAGTTGACTTGTTCGTGCGGAACCAATTTTAGATTCCTAAAAGCTTATGGCTGTTTCATCAAAGTAAAATTTACAATATCTGCATCTCAACTGGTTAGAACAAAGGGTCCGAACAAAGGGTCTCAATATGCTCATACTTCTGAATTTGGTGCAATCATAGAGACAGTGAGTAGTTTTAGCTGGACAAATGACTTCCAAGTTTTGATTCTGTTAATTGATCAAACTCTTAGTTTACTGAGATCTTGGAAAACTGTTTGTACCAATTTATTGGAAGCATTGAATTTGTACTTTTGATTTACCGACTGGAAAGTATAACGTGAAGTAGCTGAATAACAAGAGCAGAAGACCAAAACCTTGAAATTTCAGGTGTTGCTTAACCTCAAACAGAAAGATCCACCTACACTTTATTACGGAGGTAAATGAACTCATTCAGGGATTTGACCTTGTGGATTGAATTTTAATGAAAAGTTCATACTTTAAAACATCACTTTCCTTAAAAAGTGTACGATAACCTAAAAACTTCAGAATGGAGAATGAAAAACAAGAACTAAAAGACACTGGTGATCACAACCATACATTTGGAAGGGCCCTTTTATAACAGTGGCATTGGATTTAATTGTCATTCCATGCCTACTTTTCCTTCATTGCAAGGAACAAAGGACATGTGCTTACACATAAGATACGGCCAATGTATGCTTTATGTGTTGTCCACGTATTGTTTTTACTTATTCAAAGTCGTATACATGATGTGTACCACTAATACATTCTAAAAGGAGTTAAATAAAATTGATTCTACCTGAATTAAAACATTTTGATGCATCCAGTTGTTAATTTTGTGCTTCTTCTAATCAATGAAAGTTTCAACTTTAACCTGTAAAATCAATGTGTTGGATATTGAGGTCATGTCAATTTAGAGTTATAGATTTTTTTAGCAATGCTTAATTGGGTTTAAACAGTTCAATTTTTGATTAATTAAAAATAAATATGATATTATTTTAGTTGAATGATTAATTTTTTATTTTTAAACATAATATTTTAATACTTAATTAAGTCCAAATTTTATATAAAAATAAAGAAACAATAACAACACTAAGTAGAAATTTTACTAAAACGCGAGATCTGAGAAGGACTAATATTACGCCACCTTACCTTTAAATATAAAGAAGCATATAGTATAAAGTGATGGATTAATAACTAATTTCGAGTCCCCTTTTTTAAAGATTAATTAAAATTCTATTTTTTCTCAATTACTTAATTTTTAATTAATTTTTAAATGATTTTAATTTTGTTAATTTATAAAAAAATCATATTTTAGTACTTAATTAAGTCCAAATTTTATATAAAAACAAAGAAGCAACAACAACAGTAGAAATCTTACTGAAGTGCGAGGTCTGAGAAAGATTAATAGTACGCAACCTTGAAGCGCGAGGTCTGAGAAAGATTAATAGTACGCAACCTTACCTTTAAATATAAAGAAGCATATAGTATAAAGTGATGGATTAATAATCCCCTTTTTTTAGATTAATTAAAATTCTATTTTTTCTCAATTACTTAATTTTTAAATTAATTTTTAAATGATTTTAATTTTGTTAATTTATAAAAAAATCATAATAAGAGGAGTTCAACATGTCCTAATCTCAAGTCCCACACTTGATCAGGATCAAATCAAATCTTAAACTACTATTTTATGATTTGAAGTAATTTAACATTATAGGTTGGTGGAAGACTTGATCATATGATACTCCCTTTTGAAAACATAAAGGACAAGTTAATGGTCTTTACTAATACTACTGCATGATGAACGGTGTGAGTGATTATATATAAATATAGCTTACCTGTCCAGTGTCCACCCAACCCCCCGCCTCGCATCCTCCCCGCCACCGTCTCCGCCTTCTACCACCATCGTCTACGCTTTCCTCCTCCTCCTCCTCCTCCTCCTCGCTTTATTTATGAATGCCCAATGTAAACTACTTGAATCAAAATTTCCGTTTTTATCCCTTGCCAAGTCCTCAATCTACTTTACTTAACAATCCACCCAACTCTCTCCAAGTCAAAATAGAAAAAGAAAAGCTTTGGTTTTGATTCCGCAGATCAGGCCCCAAATGTTCACGGGGAAGTCCCTCCACGACGATTTCGATTGCTGCACTCCAATTTTGAGCAAGTATAAGGAGAGGGACGAAGATGATGACGACGACGACGATGGTTATAAGAAGGAGCAATTCTTGGATCCTCGTACTTCCTTCCATTCCAACAACGATAACAACCATTTTATGACCAACGACAAAACTGTTAACGACCACAATCACAAGAATAAGGTTGCTCCTGCTACGACGTCGTCTTCTTCTTCTTCTGGGAGTAATGGTGGCTTTATCCAGCATCCCGTTTCCAAATTCGACACGCTCGCCGGCGTCGCCATTAAGTACGGGGTTGAGGTATAACGAATCCCTTTGCTTGAGAGTCTTTTATGTTTCTTTTTTCTTATTTGCTACTTTTGATTTCTGAAGCAATCCCCAGAACGCAATCTCTTTTTTAAAAATTAAAAATTATAAATTATACTTTGATTTGATGTATAGCTTAATTACTTATTTCTGTCTCTATTCTCGTGTGGAGTCTACGTAATTGATTAGTTTCAGAAAGATTAATGATTTAATTTAATTGTAGAAGTTTATGAAACTTAAGATGTCTTTTTCATTCATATTAGTTCTATGAACCTTTGCGTTTTTTTGGGGGGAATCGGTTAAGGGAAACAAGTTTCTTCTTTTCTGGCATGTTAAGACCTGTCTGAACGTAGTCTTTGCTTTACTTTGCATCATTATGATTCACATACTTACCAGTGAAGACTGTCTTCCGTTACAATTTGAGTCTCTTCTTTGTTGTAAGTCTTAATTATCATTTAATTTATGGGGTATTGAATTTGTTTGTTCATTATGTCTTTTTCTTTTGCATATTCTCTAAGCTTATATGTCTCTAAATTTTAATGTCCAACCCATATGACAATACCATCTGATTTACTTTTCTGGTTACCCTGCATTTTTTTAGGTTCCTGATATAAAAAAAATGAATGGTCTGGTTACGGATCTGCAAATGTTTGCTCTCAAGACACTTAAAATTCCACTTCCTGGTCGCCATCCTCCCTCGCCTTGCTTGTGCAACGGTTCTGATTCTGCAAGGTATGGACATACTCCCATAGTTATGTTCTCCTTGTGTATTGCTTTTTATTTGTTTATTTTTTCTTTTCTCTTGTAATGCTTCATCATTGCTTTGTTTCTGTTGAAATAATCCAGTTTGATGACTGTTCCTTTAAATTTTATTTAAAACCTAAACAAGAGCTGTTCTTTCATTTGTGAGCTTTGATCATCCTTTCCATCATAAGTGCTTAAAGTTTATGCGAGATTTTACTAGGACTTGAAGCATTCTAGTAAGCATCAAACTTGCCACCTCTTTTAACACGATTCCTTGCTTTTGCGAATTAATATAATGTCTTAGAACTAGCTGGCTTCTCCTGTCTGCAACCCCATGTTGCTGTTTGGATACAGAGTTAATTCAGCTGCAATTTTTGGGTAATAATAAGAGTCTAAAATTTGTTTGAAGACTTGTATAAACATGGTAAGCATACTTTGCTGCAACACGTATATGTTCAACTACAAAATATGTGATGTATCTTCATATTTGTGCTGTTTAAGACATACGAGACTTAAACTAATGCTCACCTGTCACATAGCAATCTTAAATCTTGACCTGTTTTTGTATTGTCTTTGAAGTTCTATTCTAAATTCAGTTGCAAGAATTGAGTTTAACCATTAACAATCTCATTAGCATGAATGAGTGGATAAGTCAATCAGTATGGTTGAAGGAAGATCACATTAAGTGGCTTTGTAAGATGAGTACCATACTTTATCCTGGAAATGCCAACCCAAACTAGATTTAGGATACTGATGAAAGCTATTACCTTAATTTGTGTCTGTGCTATAGGTAGGTGGGCTTCCTATTTTTTACAGGACAGTTATTCTTAGTTGGAAATGGAGTAATCGAGTTATTTGGTGGAAGTGGTATCGACGGTGCCCTCGATTTAGATGCTTGTTAGAACATGCATTGCAACACCCAAAAGTGTCAATAGTGCCGGGTGGCATTGAATTGGTTGTGTACATATACTTATGGAGATGCAGGTCACAAAAGTATCAGAATGGAACTGATAATGAAGGAACAGGAACAACTCCCTTTCTAGTCTGGAGTGGTATTGTTAAAACAAGATGTCTGTGCTATTTCCGTTACCTGCAACATATAATATGGTTCCAGTAGTTATTTGTATCTACTGGACTGCACCTTTAGTGCACCCTGATTTCATGGGTTGATCCTTGCTGTGCGCTGCTGTACTTCTTATGTCACAGCTGCATGGTTCATTTGGAAAGTCTTATTTTACATGGAACTGAAAACTCATTTGCATACTAGAAGAGCTTACTCATGCTTAGATGTTTTTGGTAACCAATGTACTGACATTTGTTGCTTGTTTTATTTCATATTCTTAGTGAGGTTGTATTTCGTTTTTGAGGGATTTCTCATGGCATTAATGCATTGAAGGCTTTTGATTCTGCATCCACATTTTTACAAGAGTCGGGGAAGGGATGTATGTCATAGACCTTTAGTGACAAATTAAATTGCTGAATCTGATCTCAATATTTCTTTTTAAGTTGGAAATTCGATAGGGTTTTTCTCGAAGTTCATGAATGCATTTTTCTTCTCTCTTCTATACCTGCAGTCTGTCTCTTGGCTGTGTCCAAACTCTTTATATATTTGTGATCAACCATAAATTAAAAATATTGGGACTATTTTTGCAGACTGAACAAATCTAAGCAGAACCCACCTCGTCCTGTGAAGACTGGTATCTTTGATTCATTCAAAACGTTAAAGTCAAATTCTTCTGAGCGGAAGGTTTCTGCAGCCATGAGCTCGTTGCAAGGTTACTATGGGCTGAAGCCAAAATATGAAAAGAGTAACCAAGAAGGTTTTGAGATGGCAATCTACAGCAAAAAAAGTTCCAACTTCCTTGAAGATGATCAGTATCCAAAACCCTCGTCATCCTCTAATCCACCACTGAGCCTGAACCGCAAATCTAAGAGCTTAGCTGATGGCCTTTCTGATGACAATAACCGGGTACAGGTTGGTGAAACTAACTGCGAGGAAAAGAATGAGAAATCTATGAGCAGGCGTCTGAAATCAGAAGCTGACTCTCCTGAACTGTTGATCAGGGATGATAACAACAGTGGAGGTGCTTTTTCAGCAATCACAGGAAAGTGTTTAGCCCTAAGATCCAAAGGGGCCGGCCGAAGTAGTTCATCAGCTGAACCTGAAGCAGGTGGGGTGACTCCAATACCAATAAATCTGATGGATTCTCCTATAGATGACGGGGTTTCAGTGATAAAAAAGTCATATAGCGCATCAAGCTTCCCTGAACAGGATGGTAGCAATTCATCCATTTGGCAGGCTTCCAAATGGAGTATGAAGCCAGATCTACAGGCCTTAACAGCTTCAGCAATTACAAAGCAAATTTTTGATGGCTTGTCAAACCCAATAACTGGTCGAAGAAACAAAGCTGCACTTGATTGATAAGTCGGCACTTAATTTACCTGTTGTCTGCAATCTGGTCAGCCGGTTTATTGCTTTAAAGGTAAATAGAAAGAGATACAACAGAATACGAAAGGATCAGCCCGAAAATGTTTATATGTGATCTTAGCAGTTTTCATTTTTATATTTAATTATTTATGATTTTTTTTTCATAAATGATAATTTTGGTGTTTGCATCAGGAGAAATTGGCAATGTATCATCTTACCAGTATTTTTCGTATAGCCTAAACGATTTACAGATTGTTGTACCATTGCAAAGTAGCGGTATAGCCTCTTCAAGTCTTCGTAGATACTGTCTGGACTCCTGAATGTGAACACGAAATAGGATTGCAAATCACATTGTATTTGCACTTAATTTAGTTTTAGCATAAATAATACACTAAAAAGTTGAAGCAAGTACTTGGAAAGTTGCCTTATTTTCGACTTTGAAGGACAAATTTGATCAAGAATGAAACTGCTTTCGAATACTTGTGTCTCTTACACTGTATATTATGAGAATTAAAATTTTAAAAAATGAATTATAGAGTCTTACAACCATAATAATACATTTTAGCACCAAATGAAATATTATCTTGTCCTGCAACTTGCGTAACAAAAGGCTTCAAGTCAGCTTGTAATGTTTACATTTGACATCCGATCACGAAATAATTCTACAACTTCAACGATTGGACTTGCTACTTTGATTGGGAATCTATATATATATATATATACAAGAAGATGACTTTATTTCACTGAAAAAGTTAAAACTTGTCATACGTCAGAATATCTTCCCAATCCCAAATAATGCCCCTTAGGTGTGGGAATCCTAATGTGGCTACAACATGAGCTGCTTTATTACCCCATATCTTCCAAGAACTTCGCCACGTCCATTGCAGCACAAAGCTTCCTGGTTTGGATAAAGTAGTGATGCTAACTAATGGCCGGATCTTTAAGGTTCAAGCCTTGGGAATGCCTTAAAAGAGGATTCAGGTTTCTTCGCTCCAACGGTGTCCCATTAGACAAACAAATAAGTGAAACTAATGTTTCCACTGACATATAAGATGAACAGAAAATATGTCCCGAAAGTCCACAAGAAGAAAATGCCTGACCCTGAAAACTTCAAAACTCTCCGTTGGCAAGAAGTGGCGAAGTGGTTAGAATTCGCACAAAACTGCTACTCCTTTCCTAATACCATACCTAACATTTCATCTTCACCCCACCCCAAGAAAATCACTCTAGGAGTTTAACCATACAGAAGGCTAGCACTTGCATTTAATTAACATGGATTGATTCAAGTCAAGCTGCCCCAAGCCTCTCCAAAACATGAAAGCGAAGTAATAGCTTGAAATCCCTAACCAATGTAACTACATAGCATTACAATTGACAAGCCTTCAGTCAAACAACCAGACCTCTTCAGAGTCAGAATACCCCCCATACTGGCATCTTACAACTTAACCAGATGATAGGATAACTAAAGCATCCAAGGCTTGCACGTACGAAGATACATAACCAGGAAATCACAATATTGCATAGGATAAAAGTTTAGGAAAGTGCACAGGTGGACAATGTTCTTGCGCAGATTTATTTATCAAATGGTTAAATGTGTAATCCAACATATCACAACCGTCTTGCTATCATCCAGGAACTAAGAAAATGATGTACCATTCTATCATCCAGGAACTAAGAAAATGATGTACCATTTGCTCCATACAATCCTATAAATATCAAACACAACAGAGACAAGGAGGAAGGTTGTGAAGCCACTCGAAGGAAAGAAAAAGCAGAATCTGAGAGGTAGAAGTATTGTCCAATACCAACTGCATACACTTGAGCCATCTCTATTATTCTGTTATAAATCCCGATGAGTTTTTCCCGGTTGATAACACCCTTTAATATGACCATAGATTAAAAGATTAAGAAAAGGAAAACTAGGGAAATAACCATACTACCGTTTGAAGGAGAATGGAAAAAAAAAACTTATTGTTCAAATTGTCTTAACTGTAATCGGTACACAGCTGTACAGCATGTTATAGATGTGGCAAATGTGCAGGAAGGGATTTCTTATATGGTTTAACTTGAAAACTGTCACTACTTCAGAACCACTATACTTTCGTCCATAAAGATGTCAGGAAAACTACTCTTAGTAGTAATGTACAATTGAGAGCACAGTAACGAGTATAGCATCCATGTCAAATATTTACCTTGACATTTGCAGAAGTTTCTTTCAACCTTATTGTCCAACGTCACCACAAACACCATAAACAACAGGGAGTGTGGCTTAAATTTTTGCTCCACCTGTCAAAATATGATTTATTAGTATCTCTTTGTCAAGTAATCTACCAAACATCGTTAGTAAGAAGTAAGATAGTTATATTATAGAAAAAAAAAACACCATTTTGCCCATAGGCAAAATGCCCTCAAGTAAAAGCCCAAAAAAAAAAAAAGATTCAAAATTGAGCATACATGGGAAAGTTCCAAAAGAACTGTCTTAGCAGGTTCCATAAGGCCTTACTATAAGCAATTAAAGTGGCAAATTTCTCTCTGTGGCCGCAAGATGCCTCCCAGTACCAAGAAGACCTACATATGACTACCTTGATTCCCCTCACCCTATCTAATCACACACTGCTTCCCCAATCCTAAACACAAAAATATTTAGTTCAAAGCCCAAAAGGACTACTAAATTTTGGTTCCCCAATTAATCAGTCCAAGATGCTCTCAAGCCAGACTAATTAGATAACAGTGGTAATAACTAAAACCAAAAATCTTCTCAAACCATTAAAAGCAACAAATTATGCAAAAGGAACAATCTCAAAAGTGATACACACTCATCACCGCTCGTGCTCTGACCTTAAAATAATGCCAACAACATAACCTCTTCCAGAACAATTATTAGAGTTCCTAATATGCTACGAAAAATTACTAATTCAACGCAACAACAATTATACTCAAAGGAATAGTTATTTGATCATGACAGATCCCATTTAACAGGATTTTTATAAACAAACATAAATTATCGACTTCTCATCAACCTTAAATGGAGTCGTTTGGAAATAGAAAAGTTTCACTGTTCTTGATAAACAAGAAACGGTCCTTAAGAGCGTGTAAACTACTGCCTTAACCAGTAAAATAACAGACATCAAAAAGAGAGGGATGCGACTAATTTCTATAGACTCTCTCTCATCCAGAGGCACTTTTTTCATTCCAATCCAGCTAAGAGTCTGCAAATAACTACAAAACCAGCTTCTAAATTTTCAAGGGAGTGCTTGCTATAGCATAGAAACATGATGCTTTATAGCCACCAAATCCGACACTTATACCTAACTAAGTTTCACCAGGCATCTCATAGCACTGACAGACACATTATCAGAAGCAAAGACCAGTGTATGAGAGAACTAGAAACAAACAGCAGAATTCATCATGCACAGAATGGTTCGGAAGATTTAGGATATATGCAAGTCAAAATAAATACTGAACATAGAGAACCATAATAATTGGTGGCATTGACCTCAACCGTAATGGACAAACATCTCTTTACTTTGAGCTCAAATAATATCCAGCCTCTTTGAAAACATATGTACTCCCCCATTCCCCCACCTCCTTTCTCATATATTTCTCCATTGAATAAAATAAACGAGAAGGTGATGGACTAAATATGTGGCAATTTGCACATTCTTTTGATTTATGTTTTTGGTTTATATTATTTTATTTCCTTTTAATGTCTTAGTGCCATAAACCAGTAGGCAGGAAATTTGTTGCTATCCTTTTAGAAGATGCCTAGTGTACATCTGAATAGCCAGATAAACATAGCAAATGGTAACTTATTTCCTGTTTAAAATAGGAATTTGTTAATAGAATAAAAGTTGTCTTACAAAAAGCAAGTTGAAACAGATTTTTGCAGTTAAGTCAGAACATAACAGGTCCTTAAATATAATCAAAAAGCTATGTGCCTGCAATGCATCTACAAGACTTCCAAAAGAAAAAGGAGACACGGAGAACAGGTAAAGAAAAATTTAGAGGAAAAATTACACCACAATCACATTTCTAACTTATGTTATCAAATAATGTATTTAACAGAAATATCAACAGGCACCATTGCCTTTGTACACAATTTAAGAATAACACTACAGCAATGAGAGAATCACACTTCAATAGTCCATATTTGTTGATCACCTGATTGTAACTTGTGCTTAAGAAAAATAAAGGCCTCAAAAGCATTGTCCTTGATAAGGGTAAGTGTAAATATCCTTTTCATTCTGTAGTGAGGAACATGAAGATTAACAACAAAATCTGGAACATTAATATCCACCAATTGACCAAGTAGAAAAAGGGCCTTAGATCCTGCACCAAACCCAACAATTCAAGCAACAATAAACAATTGACTGATAACTTATATGCTCTAAATTATATTGCTCTAAAAATTAGCATAACAAGGTTGTTTCAAATGACTTATAAGTTTATCCAATTATTTCAAATTCAAAAGTTGAGAACAACAGCAGTGTGATAATAAGACTATCAAATCATAATATTAGGAACTCATGAAACTGAAGGCACCCCAATCAAAAGCACAGAACCATATATTGACATATGTATTCCACCCAAATCCATTCTACCATCTCAACCCAAATAGAGAATAGACACGATAACAGTTTAAAGATACTAACATGACCTCAATGGCCTTAATTATCAATTAAATGAAATCCCTTGGGTACATCAAACACTACAAGTTCGTCCACCATGTTGCCAAATAGAAGCATTTGAAACAACTCGCTAGTGGCAGAAAAATAGGTGAAGAAAAATAGTAGAAATAATATGTTGGTGAATAAAAAGCATGCTCATATAAAACCATTAATCTCAATCAGATCCACAAAGCTCAATGTCATTCTGAAACTTGACCTCATAAGTATTTGGTGGAAGCAAAAAATGAAAATACTTAATTGTTATCAAAAAAAAAAATCAATAAAACAGTCACTGGCAACACCAAAGGCCGCAAGATAACCTTACCCTTAAAGAAAATGGTCCACAAACCAAAAAAAAAAAAAAAAGAAAGAAAACAAATGGGACAAAAAAGTGCAACTAGCTAGCTTCGACATCTTGGAAGTACTATTTTGGTTACTTCTTGTGAGCACAATGGAAAAAATGCATTTAAAAAGTAACATCTCTAAATAAGTGTAATATTCAAAATTCCCTCGCCAAGACCTGATCAAGGGTATTAATTGCAAGTAAATCAACTTGAAACATGGCAATACATATCAAAAGAGCCACCTTCTTAAGTTCTCACAGGTACTTATAGAAGGGTTTCATCCAAGAAACTTGAATAGAGATGGATAATTTTAGAAGATAAAACAGACCAAGGAAAGTATGGATGACACATTTAAGTTTCCACTTCCCTATCACCTAAGCACAACCCATGAAACCAAAATGGATACGACATTAAAGAGCCTGTACAAGCAAATCATTTAGTTATTAGCATCCTCATCTGCAATGATGGACACAACTCGTTATTAGCATCAGGACACGCCATCCAAACTTCTCTATCTAACAAAGCAATTACAGAATCTATAGCCATGTTCAAATTCAATATCTTAAAGACAAGTCAAAATTGAGTTCTTTAGTTGACAAGCAGGACAAGTTAGTGCAGCTCAGAATCTCCACAATTGGGAAATTAACAGGCTTATTACAGTATAAGGCTCCAAGTTATTTGCATTGTTTGCTGCAAATGAATGTAGTGTAACATAAAATCAGGCCATTCAGCATAAACTTGAGAGAAAAATGCTCTTACTAAAGCCAAACTATTCAGTATAAATTCCACAGAAGAATTCAACAAAACACAGTATACTAAAACCAAAGAAATTAATCCATATAATCCTTTCTGGCGGTCATGGTTATGAGCAACATGTTCTCCCGAATTCTCACATTCAGCAATTTCCATCAACCCACAACTAAGTTGTGCTGGTAAGGAAAAGTATCAAGTCCCAAAAGTAAACAAACATCTACACCTCAAGTATCAGAAAAACAATAAATAGCTCAGGGAAGAATTATCATCCCAAAGTGGACAGATTTGAAAAGAGATCAAGATAAAATGCTATACCAACAAGACGAAGCTGAAGCACTTTACTAAGGTAAATGGCATCAGATGGATCGGCTGGTCATGTTTTTAACATACTGAAATATAATCCAGAATTATGAAACCAACAGTTGAAGCATTGAACACCCACCATACCAATCACATTGAAAACAACAATACTGATACTAAAAGCATTTAAAATTAACAAAATCCCAGAAGGACCCATTGCAGATGACAATATCAATACGAAGTTTAAAACATTAGAAGTAGAGATCTCGAATTAATTCACTTTGTATGTTATCAAAAATAGCAACAAGGACAATCAAGGGATGAAGTGTGTGATGCTTTGTCTTAATATATCTGAAGTACTGTCTACATTGCACAAGTCCTCACAGTTTTCCCCAATAAAAAGCTGCACAAGGGAGAATCCTTATTGGAAGCTTAAATCACCTTAGACCGCATCCAATATGGGAACAAAATATACGGCAATGGACCAGTATTCAATTTAATATAGTAGAACGAGGTTGGCAAATAACAACAAAGAGATTGATAACCAGAACCAATATGTAACCACATCCATTTACATAAACTTATCTCTCACACCCCATAAATAATATAAAAGCACCAACACTTAAATCAACATTTTGTGGCCCAATAGACACAAATTTTACTGTAAATAAGTGATGGTACTCCTGCAGAGTGGAAAAAACGAGAAAAGGAGAAAACAACAATCTCACAACATTCACATCCTATTTATCAAGAGATTGTCAAGAGGAAAATATATATTGAGGAAATAGACCATTTCTCTCTCAGATATTCATATGCAAAATCTTAAAAGAGAGTAAGATCAGTAAACCATTTTTTGGAAAATTCATATTTCTAATGGCATTCAAAACAGAAAAAGAAATGCCATATCCTTCCAATACTTTGAGTGAAAAGTCTTTACCCTCTCCCTACTTGTGTATCCATATGCTACCGAGTACACATATGCAAGAGTGCAAGATTTCTGATTACTTTTTTGGGTTTCTTAGACATTGTAGCAAATGCTTTCGCAAAGCACTATTTAGTTAAATAGTTAAAATTAGTCTTTCTATGTTATATTATTTGCACATGGAAACTCACCACAGACAAGTACATCAAAAGACTTTTTACACTTCACTTCGATTTTGCAACTCTATCTCTCTTTAACATTGCCCGTCCCTATGCTAAAACACACAAAGATTAAAAAAAAAAAAAAAACCATGAAAGATTTTCTCCTCCCCTTTGACAGGGAAAACCCTTTTGTGTTACCTTAATAGTTCAGTTTCATGAGACAAAACATGTAGGTTGCGAAGAATTCAGTCATTAACTCTAAAGTTACGTCGTATGGAATTAAAACTAAAAGGTAAAACATAGTTTAATCACTTTGTGTAATTCCATAATAAGTCTTTTAATGGAGTAATTCAAGAAAGCCTTCTTTTAAGTGAAGCGATACTCTAAAAAGATCGTCAGACTTGCATTGAAGAGATTAAAAGAATTGGAAACAAATTAACACACGATTTTGTCTTCTCAAAATCTTAGTTGTGGAGGAATTTAAGCAGTATTGACACAGTTGTGTTAGGAAAACTGAGTCAGCTAAAAGAATGTATTTGATTCCAGATCTTAACTGCATCAATCTAATAATAAACATTTCAGAAAATGGACAGGATGTTTAAAGAGATTTCAGAAAAACTGTTGTGAACTGTCCAATTGTTGAAGTATGAGGATATCTAGTTCTCAATAATAGCACCTGTCGTATCATTTTCGTACTAAAGGTAATGCAACCACCTTCTTAAACAGATAACTAGAGCTCAAAGATTCATCACACAAAACAAACTTCCTTATCTGTCACTTCCGTCAAATTTGAAAATTACTCCAGATGAGATGATGAAAGATTGCATAAATATTCTAGATACTATTTGACACTAAATTTAAAAAGCTTTGTAATCTATAACTAAATCAGAACTCCAACTAGCTTGCAAAACAAGAACAAGAAGAGAGGACTAACTGATGCCCAGCTCGGAGAAAAGATAGCGTGTTAGATAAGACTAACTTCAACATAAATAACACAAAATGAACAAAGCAACAGAATTTGTAAGCAAATTAATTAAGAATGGATCTGACTCGGTGGAAAAGTTGAGATGGAATTCTGAACAGACTGGTGGTAGAGGGAGGTACAAAGATTCAACATCGTGACAGAAGGATTAAATACAATAACATTTACATTTCACATGGATTTGTATAACAATCATTCGTCCAGTCTTAACTGAAAAAGTAATTTTATATTAAAAAAATTCCAGAATAATTACAAAGTTAAGATGTGATGTACTAACCAAGTCAGAAACATGGGCCAACACTTGGAAGCAAATGTTCCTGGGCTACATTTGTCAGGAAAAATTACAATATACACAGTCCTTCCATGAGTCTCCACATGGTCTAATCACTGCATTTATGCAGTGGTTTTGTCCGCGAGTAAGGTCTTTTTCTTTGGAGTACACAAAAATCATGGTATGTATTCCTACGGACAGCAGTGGGAAAACCAACCAACACAAATTTGGCACCCACCAAAAGAAGTAAAACAGAGACTGCACATTCTCTGGCCAAGGCCTTTGAACGTATTAACTGCATCCAAAACATAAGAACTATAAATGTAAATTTCAATACAATTCAGTAACAACTTATATGGAAGGAAGGATATATCCATTACAGAATAGCAAACTATGATAATGAAACATTGGAAACCAGGACAAGAAAGCCAAAAGTTCCATATATCAGTCAAGAAACACACTTCAGATCACATTTCATCAGATAAGCAATTAATTCAGGTACTGATCCATATATCTAACTTTTAAACAAATGGAACCAACTTTTTAAAGAGTTTAGCTCCACAATAATTCATCAGGCATGAAGCAAACCTTAGAAAGAAACGAACTTAATGCAGACAAGGCATCAGACTAATCCTTACGAAGGTCTCCAGCAATTAAGTGCTGACATGTCTGGTCTACAAGGCAACATTGGTGATGCACCATGACCTAAAATAACACAACCAAGAAATTACTTCTTTGAGTGATACTTTAAAATAAACACAAACTGGAGCTGAAAGAAAATCCCAGAAAAAAAGCAGTTGTTCAAGTGAAAACATTACCCGGAATTGGAGCTCCAGATGGCAAGCTGTTAGTGGCAGAGGGTGGGAAACTCATGTTATTCGCAACAGGTCTTTCAATGGGTGGCCTAAAGTAGCCTGGCAAAGCAGTGTTTACATGATTATCCCAAATTAGCTATTTAAGGACCAAATCAACTTTTAGCTCAGAATCATATATATTGACCACCATTGTAAAAACATAAGCAGTAGTGATGCAGATCTTCTCAAGCACCACCACAGTGAAAAAACGTAGAAAACTAGCCTATTAAACTGTCAATGTCAGCAAAAATACGCAGGTAGACAGATTTATGTGCAAAAGCATGTAGCGCGAGTTTACGATGTGAAATCCTGAACTAAGAATTTTCAAGCCAAACTAAAATTTAATAAACTTAGCCAATAACTGCAATGATGCAAGACTCCTACCACCCAACATCCCCAGCCTACAAAAACGTAACACAATGTGTTTCTCCACTCAAACACACAAATCCCTCTTGTTATTGATGTGAAATCATATTGCCATCAACCTTGTAATCTAAACCGCTAACAGAAGGAATATGACAGAAATTTTGAACCTAATTGTTAGTATGCCAAGTAGTGCAACCAAGTGAGCCACAAACAACAAAGAAAGAAAAACTACCAACAAGAAAACAAGAAAAAAGAATCAAGCAGAATAGATTCATTGCTAGATAAAAGATATATTTCAGAGAATGAACAATTTAAACAACAATACCCAACTGTCATCAATGTTCTAATTTCCGATTCATAACTAATCTACTCTCGAAAGAAAGTTACTTCCAAATGGAGCTGGCACAGCTGAAAATAACCATATACCACAATAGCTGAAAAAGTTTATACACCTCATCCACTGATAACCAAGTAGAGAAAAATCTCAAGTCGGGTGGAACAACAAGATTCTAACGGTAACATGCACATCTAATGACAAGAATCCAGAGTCAAATTTTACACAGAAAAACACAATCTAACTAACTAATCCATACCTTCCTGACCAAAAGGAGGGCCTGCATGAGATGGAGTTCTTCCATTCATCCATGCACCATGGTGATTATTGGTATTAAAATCACTTGAGGGCATCCTCCACTGATCTTCAGGAACAAATTGCCTTCTTGAATCAGGAAGGGATGATAAATTGTAAGGATGGGGATACACTTGCTGTGGGAGTTGCTGAATTGCAGGGTTTGTGAAGGGAAAATGACCAGTTGTATTATGAGGCAGGTTAGGATGGGGTGGTCTTTGCAAAAATGGTGTATTACCTGGTTGAAAATGTGGACTTGTTTGAGAAGCTTGAGGATTCATATATGTGCCATTTTGCCCATATTCCAATTGCCTTGATGAACTAAATCCTGTAGGTTCTTGGTTGCAAACTGCTGATGGTGTAAAATGCTGTGGAAACAATTCACTTTTCACAACACCATCTACATGATTTCCTTGAGTAGAATTTCCCGGCATGGTGATCATTTGGTTACCCTGCATAATGATAGATAGATCATAAGACATACATCACAAATGTTAAAATGAAAGGAAAAAGCAATTGAATTATAAACCAACTATAATAAATTATTGCCGAATGTTTTTTAGACTACAACAATGGTAGAGAGGAAAATACCGATTGAGGCTGTACAGTTGGTTGAATAGGTACAGATGCTTGGGACACCATGGCTGGTAGTGCACCCATTGACAGAACATGAGGAGGTGGCTCTGATGGAATAGATGGTGGTGGTGGAAGAAGTGATGGTGGTGGAGGAGGAGCTTGAAGAGGTGGCGGCGGTGGGGGTGGAGGAGCTTGAAGAGGTGGCGGCGGTGGGGGTGGAGGAACTTGAAGAGGTGGCGGTGGGGGTGGAGGAGGAGCTTGAAGACGTGGTGGTGGTGGCGGCAGTAAGACAGGAGGTCGAGGCAACACTGGTGGTGGAGGTGGAGGTGGTGGAGGTGATGGGGATGCTGGAGGAGGTGGCGGTGGTGGAGATTGAGGCAAAGGTGGGGCAGGCGGAGGAGAATTGGGAGGCAATGGTGGAGAACCTTCAGGCAAAGGGGACAACTCCATGGAATTGTTTAATGCAGGTTCAGTCAACCCATGCATAGACTGCTGTTGTGTTTCCATGTCAACAGAACCACTGCTGTGCGATGAAGTATCATCTTTTTCATTCCCAGAGACATCTTCCATTTCAAGCTCACCATCCACATCCTCAAGGATGCAGTGACGCCTGTCAATCACAGCAATAGTACCAGTATCTGACTCCTGCAAAGCAGAGATGGGTTCCACAACTGGTTGTGCATCAGCTTCTTCCTTGGACAAACTGCTAGGGAAATCATCTTCATCATCTTCCAATATACTACAAGATAGAAGGCCAGGCAACTGAAATGTAGCATTGCTGGTTCAGCAGACAAAAAATTGCATCAGAAATAGAGTTAGGGCACAGTGAGAAATGAGAAAAGATATACACTACAGCATACAACGTATTAAACAACCGTGGACACCAATATAGAGTTAAAGAACAAACAGTAAATATTTCACTATCAAACTTCTCCATATAATGCGTTTACTCCTGATACAGTAGAAAGTCATCACACAAGACACAAAAACATAAAAAAGCCATTACTTCCAGTATTATGAAAAAAGGGCTCCCACATGCTTCAGTTCCAATTCGCTGATTTGATATCGTGACATTCAAGTGTCTACATATCACAAATTTCAATCGTTCTATAGGAAATTGAAGAAAGCCTATCAGCATATACCAGATATGGCCCATGATCGACAGTGAAAACCAAGGAAATTGCTTGGTCTGGACCTACAAGCTGCTGTCACCAAAGGCTTACATATATGCTTTCATTCCAGAATGAATTGCACATGGACTAACATATATTTAGTATTTTGGATGAGATCTGACATTGCTTGATTATGATGGTAGTGACTTTATGGTCAAAAAAGAGTCATAACACCACAAGTGAGATTTTTTACTAAATATTCAAGAAAGAATTCCAAAAAAGTAATGTACATGACAAATGTGTGTTAACAACATGGCATGTCTGCACAGATCAACTGTATCAGTAACAGACAGTGGAATCCTATCAGAGATTTGCTTGTTCAAGCTCTCCAACTTTTGGAGAAATTAAAATTAAGAATTGGACAGCTACACCACCCATTTAGGCGACATAAAGTAGAAGATGCGCATGACAAATTTCATGAGATATATCATTGATTATATTACTATGACCAAATTCCTCAGAGAACCCATGTTTTCAGTTCGATGTTGAGCTCTGTTAAATGCACTTTCATCCAAAAAATTAGCACATGATGGAATGTAATTCCAGTACAGTCAACTTCATGAATGTGAAGAAAGAGACTGTCATCTAGTTGGAAATCAAACAAAAAGAAGAAAAAAGACTATCAACAGACCTGCCATACTCGTCCACAAGCATTCCTTCCATTTCTCTTATAGGATCATCAACAGCTCTCTCAGCTCGAGATGGACGTCTAAGGGACAATCCAACAGAGGTATCATCATTTGAAACTCCAAAATCATCTATATAGCGCCTCAGAACAGATTCAGGTAGGACTTTTCTCTCCAGCCACAACCGTAGGACCTGGGAATCCAGATAGGTCAATGTCATCCTCATAACAAAATGTGCATTGTTAAATCCACATAACGTCAAATTCACCTTAAGACACTGACGACGATTTTCACGAGCACTAGCTCCAGGTGGAGCAGCTGCACCAAGTAGGCGAGGCAAAGCTGCTTGAACTGTTGGAACATATGAGGCTCCAGCAATACCTAATGTACCATAAAGAAACATTCGTCATGGAAGGTCACAGCACAACTAAACCCAAAGGAATTGTCATCAAGTGCATGAAGAGTTTCTGATTGTAATGAATAAGAGCTACACTTGGAGAAACTATTGTTGTGAAGGAAGAAACAACCTTTTTGATTGTGCGAACACTGCGTAATTGAGTCCACAAGAAAGAAAAGGTCCACTTTGCGATGAAAACTTGGCTCAGTTTCCAGCTTTCGAATAAGAAGTTCAACAACCTGTACAATGATGTTTTGAATATTTTAGAATCATATTGATACAGCACAATTTGAACCATTAAAATATGCCCTAAATGGGGACCCAAAGAATAGATGATGCAACGACCCCAAAACTTGATCTTCCAAAGATATAATACAGTGTACTATATGACTTAGTGTTTTTAATATTTCAGTACAGCACCACAATTCTAACGTAACAAACAATTCCCATAAGGAAAAAGAAAGCTGACAGCAAGATTTGAGAAGTCAAGATAGATAATATTTCACCACACTAGACAATTTGGAAAACAAGTAATCAGGAAGGAACTGTAACGCAACATTAACCCACCTCATTTGCAATTCCATACTTGGCACAGTCAATAGCAAGCCGAGTTGCTCGTCCGATACTTTCTTTTGTCCTTGACAATGTCTCTACCATCCCTTCAAAAGCATCACGTGCAACAGCAGCCTCAGTTCCACCACTCAGTGAGCCACCACCAGCCCTTTGTCCTGAACTCAATCTTCGCTCCTCAGTTTCTTCATTGTCCAACTGATTGTGGGATGATGATTCCCGAGCATGAGTAGATGGAGAAACTAAATTAAGATGATGATGAATTCCTTGCATATCTCCCTGTAGCAAATTGCTTGTTTCAGATAGAAAAGGTTGCACAAGAGATGGGCTGAGTGTGCTTCCATGCATATCATTAGCAAAAATTAGAGAAGAATTAAGGTTTCCCAGAGAAAATTGTTGCGAGTGAGCTAGCTTCCTTTTTGCTTGGGCAGCTGCAATAAGATGCTTCATAGACATAGCAGAATCTGGAGTTTTTGATTCCACAAACCAACCACTCCTATCTTCCATACCGACTTGCAGTCTGTAATAAGGCAAAAGAAAATCACAAAAAGATCATGGGTAGTCTAACATATTGAAAGAATTTCACCAGGACAAGGATTATACTCTGCTGAAGTCTCCAGCAAATCGGCACTTATCCTTGACGGTGCTTTAGGCGTAGTTTTGGGCCTTTCTCCTGATAAAGCTGGTCTATTCATTTGACTAGCCCCATTACCATAAGATGTATTCAAGCAATCTGAAACATGACCAGAAACCTTACTAGAACCAGGCTGAGGCCCTTTTATTGAGGAAACTTTAATCACAGGCTTGGCAGGCTCATGATGTTCCCCGATTGACTTGGTTGCAGGAACCAATCGTGGGGATTGTCTAGGTGATGTAGAAATAGGCTTGGAATCCTTGGATGATAAGTGTTCCATTTCTACTTTTCCAGGACTTGGAGGACCAGACACGTCAGGTTTCTTCATAATCTTTTGTTGGCTATGTGACACTGTTTCCTTTGAACGGCTGCGTTCAAATCCAAAAGAAGCCCCGATATTTTTCTCTGTGTTAATGACACCAACATGCTGCTGTCTTAACAAACTTGTAACATTTGCATCTTTCTTCTTAATAGTATCAGACATAGACCTAGGTTCCCTAGAAACTCTGCCTGACCCTCCATGAACTGGAGTTTTTGGCTCCTCGTCTTCATCATCATCACCATATAGGCAAACGGCTCTTCGTCTTTTGGGAAGTTGAACTGTAGCTCCAGCATTACTGGAAGATGAAACATTCTTTTGATCAAGAGAACTTTTTGCCATTCTGTCATCAGAATTAAGTGAAGTAGAACCCAACATTGCCTCCAAAGCCCGCCTATGGCGTTTAGTTACTGGAAGCACAGCTTCATCACCAGAAATATCAGCTTTAACTTTAATCATTTCAGCAGAAGCATCAGATTTGGCTTTCACTGTTGGAGAAAGTAAATCAGTCCTATCCGGTTGAAGAGAAACATCGGACTTATCTTTGCTGACTCCCAAGGGAACATAAGATCTGTCTTTTCCTGTCTGAGCTCTTAAAGCCAAAAGAATTTCTCGTTTACCATCTGAATCTTTAACTGATTTTTCATCAGCAGTAGATCTCGAAGCATGATTCATCAAATTTTTAGAAGATAATCTCACAGCAGCACCATCTTCCACATCTACAAACTTTGACTTTTTAGCAGGATGAGAAGTATCACCAGCTTCAAACTTTGAACTTCCAGGTCTAGGGTGGAGCCCTGTTTTTCTATTACTGATCTCAGATGGGAGCTTGACAACACTGTCGTTACTACCTTGACAGACCCTTGAACCCTTTTGATATTTTATCAGTTTTTTTGACTTCTTTCCACTACTCATTCCTGATTCTGATTTAACGGCAACAGGAGAAGAACCTGCACAATGAACCCCAGCAATTTCACCTCTAACTCCATCTTCCAATTTTCCACCAACATCTATGGAGTCCTTCAATGATTTCACCCCAGTACTACCACTTCCCTCATCAGCACCCTCCAACTTCCTCTTTGAATCAGTACCCAACATCTTCGACTTATGACCATTCATCAATGTACTATTACCAACTTTCTTGGCGCAATTAGCATATTTCACATCATCGGCGTTTTCAACCTTCACATGATAGCCATCATCAATATCAGATGTCAATGATGTGTGATGTTGTTCTTCACTATTGAACAATGGAGAAGGCTTTACAACATCATCATCAGTTTCACCTTCCCTATTTGAATGTGAATCTAACTTGGAAGTAAAATCCCCAGTTCCTTCATCTGATGTTTCTTCATGGGGTCCATCATTTAAGTCAACATCCATCCTATCGTCTAGGCCATCAGCAGAAGGACCCTCACAGCCAACTGCTGATTCATCCACATCATCTCCCAAACCACCAAGCTTTCTTTTCTGCAACTCTTCAAATGCCACACAGATTTCCTTCACAGCTTGGGAAAAGGACTTACCTGTCTTACCTTGACACCGTGCAGACAATTTGTTCTTCACATCACTATTGAATATCTGGATATCAGCAGCCGTAACGAAAGCTCTGCAAAAGGAAAACAAATTACATGGAGAAATAAGACAAAAACAAATAGTACAAGGACCAATCCATTCAATCATCAGAAGCTATGAAATTTCCAGGTATTAACCAGATACTGAATAAAAGCAAACAAAAACACCAAGTTCCCACATCTAAGGAGAAGACAATCAATGCTTCTCATATTTTTCTTTCATTCTTTTCCTTTCGTGCAAGCAATAATACAAGAAGCCCAACAAGGTAAAGAGCAGGACAAGTTACAACTGGCCTTCCTATTTCATACATCAAGAGGTACCCTGCCAAAAGTTTCTTAGTTTCTGCAAAGCTGCAAGGGTTATGAGTCAACCCTAGAAAGTAACCACATTCTTACATAAAGCAGTGCCATGACAAATCCAAGCACAAATATCAATGAACTTCCAAAGACTGACAAATTTGGAGAGATTTATGTCAGCACATATGTGCAAAAAGAAATGCACACAACCAGATATTTTACATCACTTCAAATACAAAGAAAAATAATTTCATACTTCGGATGCATGCTAAGCCAGTTAACCAGTAAATAGAAACAAAGTAAAATACTATTTGATTGATGCTATAGAATGGAAGACAATGCTTACTATGTATCCTCTCACGGCCAAACCACAATGAAAGGGTTAACTTTCAGCTTCAATCAAGAAACCAGTCATCTGTGTTGTCTATGCAAAATCATGTATATGATACTTCTACATGGTGGAACTGAAGAATATTTGCAACAATTCATTATCTAAAAGGAACCATAAAATTCCAATTATGTGTAATCACATATAAGTTTCAAACTGTAATTTGATGTCTGTTCTTACATTGGTTTCTAACATGCTTCCATGCCTTAGTTTTGCATGTATTTACACCTCAATTTTGACTTTGTGGAAAATGATGAGTAGAAAATGATTATCTTTTCCAGACTAAAGTACTGCTTCAATAAAAATTCAAAATTGTAAATGATAAATTGATTCAAGAGCAATAGAGTTAGGACCTTTAATTTCACAAGCAATTTAGATGAATAGGGTCATCCAGTACAAAATGCAGCGTCAAATTTTGTTTTTTCCATTATTCTGATAGACTATGCATGTGAAGATAACCTCAAGAAAGATCAAGTGCAATGGATGGCTTGCAATGTCAACCTAGCAGATGACGCAAAACCTTGAGCTTGAGAAAAACAAACCTGTTTAAAATCTAATCTACTTAACTTAACTCAGCCTCAAACATACACTAGTTGAGAATGTACATTTACTAGCTTCCATCAAAACTTCAAAGTTCGGAAGGAATGCATTTAAATTACAACAAGAAAGTTCGACCAAAAAGCTATTACTCTCCATCTAGTCCGAAAATTCTATTGTTTCCTGTTAATTAAAAATATTCCCAAAAAAAATTTCCATTAACTACAAGGAAAGAAATAATTAAGAAGATATCCATCCTAAGAATCCACCAACGCCATCAAAAAGTTCAATAAATTGGAACAAGAATACATACATTTCTCCAGTTCCGAAGAAATGAACAAAATATTTCTTGGGATCAGGGGCTTTATCCCAGTCCTCAGGCCGGCTGATCTGTAAAGTAAAAACCCACAAATCTAGCTCAATATTTGTCATATTTAAATAAAACCAAAAATTTTAAATGGAAAAACGAAAAAGAACTTACAAACTCTAACATCGCACAGAGAAAAAGAAAGGAGAAAACATAAATTAGCATAACATTCGAACCTTAATGTCTAAAGTTCACAACTACATCCACTTAACACTTAAGAACAACAAAACTAAAGAAGAAAGATACGATTATCTTTCGAGAAAAAAGGACAAACGAGTATGAAATCGACATCATCAGAAGAATCTGCCAACTTAATCCACTTAGTGCATCAAATGCAAAATAATGCACACCAAAAAAATCCCAACCCAACACATGATGAAGTAACGCAATCGAAGTACAACACAGAAGTGCCAGGTCAAATTCAGACTACCATGGAAAAGAAAAGAGACCAAGCGCAATCTAACTCCAAAATATCAGTCGTAACTCGCAAGGAAAACAGATTCAAAATCAAAACAAGCAAAAGAAGAACATTTTTTAAAAGAAAAGATAGAAAATGGAAATAGAGACCTTGGCAGGCCAAGCGGGGTGACCCTTGACTTTAGCTAGAACAAGATCGCCCAAGCTCAACTGTTTCTTCGCCTTAGCCTTATTCGCTCCTTTTTTACGCCCCGGAGCCATAGGCGCCGTTCTCGTCCTCGTCGATCAATCGAACAAAATCAAACCACAATCTTATCGAATCACTCCAAAAACCCTAGGAACTATCAAAAGAGAAAATAGGAGATGGAAGCAAACGAACAGAACCCAATTGGAACGAGAGATTAAAAGAACCCAATCGAAATTATAGAAGAAGCGGTGACCGGCGGAGGAGTGCCGTGTAGGGTTCCGGCAAGAGGAGCGTCATCTGACTAAGGAGGCGAGGGTTGGGAATTTAGAGAGAACATGAGAAAATAATTCGATATTTAGAAAGAGAGAGATACTTGAGGCGGTCGATAGAGAGAAGTAGAGAGGGTGAGGTGCTTTGGTTTTGTGGAGCTTTAGAGAACTATTTCGCTGCCAGTTGGGGCTGTTTTGTAAATTCTGATTTTTAAGGAACAAAACACTTTATCATTACGCGTAACTCGTTGGTTGTTTTGTTTTATTTACTGAAAATATAAGGATTTTCATTTTCATACTTGATTTTTTAATACAAAACTCAACTATTTTAATTTTATGATGTAATCTAAAATACAACTATTTCTAAAATATTATAATGTTATAGTAATTAAAATAATAACCAAAGAGTGAATGTTGTTAAAAGGCCACGTCCAAAGGGAATAATGTCCAATGCTGATTCTGATGAACATATGGCAACGTAAACACATATTTAAAGCTCTTGTTGAATTATAGAAGCATGAGAAGTCAAGAATCGCAAAAGAAACAAGCGAGGATACCAATTCAAGGAGAAGTTTTATAAAATTAAAAGTTAATCAACCAAAGTATGAGCCTTGAAGGACTTACCAGAATCACAGAGTTGGAAGCTGAATGGTTAGCTACGAAATATATGCAAGTTTACAGGACCCACTTACATGAGCATCCTCAAAAGAAAGCACAACTTGGGAATTTCAAGTCAAAAGGCTTATAGAGCCAAGGAAGTTTCTCTCCAAATGACAATAGAACAAGACACGGAAAATGTATGAAGCTTAGGAGTTCATGGACTGGTTCTGTTACATGAAACATTGACTTATCATACAAAATGAAAACCGAGTCTATACATACGTTTTACATTTCATAAGTAGATGAGTTAGTTCCAATAAGGTGCTATGTGCTCTTGGATTGAGCAACAAACAGACAATTGTGGTCAGAGTGTTAAAACTCGTGTAGAGTTTAGGTGCATTGCTGATTACAAGAGAAGTAAATGGTCGCTATAAATTATTGTACAAACATGTAAATACAAATACATGCACATATACATTCACATAAGCATAGAATTTTTTTGTTTTATTACTATTTTTGAAACACTAAGGATAGAAGCGCGTGAGGATTCCAGGATTAGAAGCTAAAGACCAATGTTATCCCCAGACCAAACTACCACGCAGGTCTCAACATCCTTTAAGAATAAGGAAAAAAAAAGGGAAGGAAAACGAAAGAATCCAAGTGAACGAAGAGAACTTGCAAAATTTACCAGTTTATTAAACAGAAGACCAGGTTCAGTCCCTCAGTTAATACACAAATGATCTTATAATTGCTGTGTTCTGATGTACTGCCAGACTGAATCGATACCCTGATCTCACAACTTGTGTTATGCACATGAAGCCAAAAGCTGAAAGTTAGCTAACTAACTTCATTACTTCAAGAGATTCCTTATATGGATAAAAAAGAAATAAGTTATGATAGATAAATTGATTAATCCAACATAAACAACATAACAATATAAATTTGTTAATGAGAACATTCAAAAAATATAATCACCACCGGATGACTCAAAACAAGTAAGCATTAGTTTCAAAATCAAAGATCACTTTCCTCTTAAAATTTTCCCTCGATCTAAGGCGAACCCTTCCCTTTGCCTTCATTTCCAACAGCATCAGTAACCAAAGATGTTGGCCTTTGATCAATCACGTCATCAATAATGCCAAACTCCTTTGCCTCGGTTGGGGTCATAAAATAATCTCTGTCCATATTCTTCTGAATAACATCTGCAGGCTGCCCCGTATGTTTTGAGTACAATTCATTCAGTGTATCCCAAACACGAACAATTTGCTTTGTATGAATTGTCATGTCCTTTGCCTGGCCACTATACCCACCTGATGGCTGATGTATCATAATTGTTGCATTTGGAAGCGACTTCCTTTCACCCCTGGCGCCTGCAGCCAAAAGGAGAGAAGCCATAGACGCAGCTTGTCCTAGGCAAATTGTATTGATGGGAGATCTTACATATTGCATCGTGTCATATATAGCAAGTCCTGTACAATAAACCAAAACCATTTATGTTCTCAACCATATACTGAATATCTATACAACAAAAATTTAAACAATATAACAAGATAGATATATCTCATATTAGATTTCAGATAGCATGGCCCATGTTTGTTTTTAGTTAAGAAGTCCAGAAAAGAAACAAAGTGTCTGTATGAATTTGATACGTGAAAATAGATGTATTATGAGAGGGAGAGCCTTGGAGCAACTAATAAAAGTTGCTCCTTTAAGACCATAAGGTTACAGATTCTAATCATAGAAATAACCTCTTTGTAAAAATTACAAAGGAAAGGCTACATACATTGATGACCTTTCTCCAACTCTCGCAAAGCGGGCAGCCTTGCTCATGGAGTACGTTGACTGTTTAGAGGTATTATGATTTCAATCTACGATCTAGAGGAGAAGATTGTTCGAAGATTCTTGATTTAGTTTACTTTGATTAATCTTCATTAGTTTTAATTAAAAAAACAAAATGCCTTTTAAGTGCAAGATTTATCATTGACAAATATAACAACATATAATCTTAACTGTGAGTATGAAATTCACTAGCATGTTACCATTTATATAAAGTAGTATTTCCTCTAATCACATCAAAATATCAGTAATTGTCACCGATCATCTATACAGGAATAAGAATCTCAATAAAGGATACCGGAGGTACATATCAGCTCATCATTTGAAATGGTTGTATATAAATTTGTCTTCTTCAAATTAGTTAGGAATCATGCATGAAGAAAATCAACAAATTCAATATCCGATTGAGGCTCAATACAGATTAAGAACTCTAATACAAAACTAGATAGCAAAATCTAACTAAAAACTAATTTAAATGAGAGAGAAGAACTTGGTAATCGCAATTAGAATTCTTTAACACAAAAATTAAATAGCAAACATGAGTCCAATTATAAGGAATTCAAGCCTAGTTACTTGTGACAAAATTTCACGAGTTTGGTTAGTAGCAACTGAATTACTAACAAAATTACTGCACATTCGCAGTTGGAAGTAATTCCGATTCCAATTCAAGTTTAGGATCCAAAAAGTTCTTTCCTTCCATTGAAATTTATGTTTTGTTCTTGTTTCCAAGTTAAGAATCAAGATACAGTCAATCAAAAATATCATAATACTTCCGTTCACTACCCTAGATATTCACAAGACTAATTACCTAATTACCTAAATCATCTATTTAATCTAATAAGCTAATCCAATCAAATGATCAGAGCACAAAATTTATTAATTAACAGCTATCAAAAGAAGAAAAAAAGATGTGGACGGAAAGATATAAGAATGAACCTGCGGTGACTTGCCCCCCGGGGGAATTGAGATACATATTGATGGGTTTGGAGGGGTTTTCAGACTCGAGGAAGAGAAGCTGAGCAACGACGACATGGGCAGTATCGTCGTTGATGGGTCCATTGATACAGATAATTCGCTCCTTGAGAAGCCTGGAGAAGATATCGTAAGCTCTCTCACCTCGAGAAGAGTGCTCTATCACCATAGGCACCAGAGCGTAAGAGCGAAAACTGGTGGCTCTAGCCGATTGGTTGAGCCACACGGGCAATCTTTTGGCCGTCGAGACAAGACCCCTCATGGCGGAGGAGGATGGTGTTGTTTTGAAACGCAAGACGGAGGGGGGAAGTGACGGAGACTGGCGGAGGAAGGCGTGAGAGAGTTGAGTTGTAACTGAAGGGAGATTCAGATTGTTGGTGTTGAGAGATAGAGATTGAGGCGACATTTAGGACCTTTGTTATGTTAAACTACGCTGGTTCTGTTTTGGGCCTTATTTATGATTTTGGGGTTTGTTAACTTTTGCGTCAAGTTACAACTTTACTTAAATGTAATTACCAATTACTTAGAGGGCTAATTATTTAAAAAATCTATAAAAAAAATTCACATTAATAATACTAATTCAATTTTTAAAAATTAAAATATTTTAATTTTTGTCAAAATAATTTGACATTAAATTATGTTTGGAATGTATAGATGTTATCATGTTATGGGTCGTTTTTTTCGCCATAATTTAAAGGAGCCGAATTAAATCAAAGTTTTATATTCAGTTTTAAATTAGAGATGTAAAAGACGACAACTCGATATCGATTATAACTATTTATCTAAAAGAGATTTACAAAAAAAATATTTTGAAAAATGTCAACAATGTTTTTCTTATTTAGCAAATAAAAAGAAAGTATGTTATAAAGGATTAATTATTGAGATGAATATTCAGAAGTCAAAAATTCGTTAACTTGAAGAGTCTTTTTTAAATTATTTGATTTAGTATTTATTAGATTATGAATTTTGATGAATTTCTTTTCGCTTACAATAATTCATGGAAAAATGAATTGGATAATCCCTTTTATTACGTGATTGTAACATATTGTATTTGTGACAAATATGAATTTTATTAAATAATACAATTTTATTAAATAATAAGAAGTAAGATATTTTAAATTTATTAAATAATAAAATTTATACAACAAATATAATATATGCTAATCATGTAACAAAAATATTAATATGACGTACCTTATTACGTCATTCATGTTAACAAAAAATTTAACATTGGGTTATTTTTGTTAAAATTTTAAATTTTAAATATTTTAGTGTCACATTTTTTAATTCGAGCAATTATTATAAAATTAAATAAATTTTAATTTTTGTATATTAACCCTTAATTAAATGTCACTATCTTTTAATTCTAAAGATTTACGATTCCATTCTTACCTTATGAAAGAACGAACAGTACCACCTCACTACAACAGGACTTTATACCAAAGTTATGAATACCGTAACGGACTCGATGTCGGATTGAGTTCTGGAACGAAACTGTACCAGTATCGGTAAGTACCGGGTACCGTTTTTGGTAATTTTTAATTTTATAAAATAGTTCCTACAATTTTTAAAATTTGCAAAATAGTCTATTAGTATATTATACAATTGTACTGGTGTATACTTTACTAATTTACTGTTTACACCAACCATGTTTTCAAAAATCTTAATAATAAATAATAATGACAATTCATATGAAATAACAATAATTTTTAAATATTTCACAT
>JANZLC010000003.1:6577644-6598729 GCA_026413385.1 Erythroxylum gracilipes
AATATTCGAAGTATATAAAAATTACAAAAATTATCTTAATACAGTCCGAATCAATCCGAAGTTTCATTAAACCAATTTACCCTGAAACTGCTATGAATGCATGCCAAAATCCAAATAGAAATTATAAAACGTACCGAATTTCTTTACTATTCTAACCCCTAAAATGGGACGTTACATGTGGTGCCAGTTGGCGGCACGCGGTTGGCGCTTGCAATGCCCGCGCCCTCCGTACCGCCGCTCAGCCCACTACTGTAGCACCATTGAGCATGTGCGGTGCACACACCTGACGATGCATCACCCTTGATGGGGAGGACGATTTCTGGTGTCCTGGGATCCATTTTTTGCTCATTTTGGCCCATTTTCGACCTATTTTTTTTAGATAACCTTATGTATACTACTTTTACATATAAACAAATCAAAAATGAAGAAAACCATAATAAATGGAAACCGAAAAACTTTCATTTCTGACAACCCGTTCATGTAACCACTCTAATACCACGTGTAACACGTAGAATAGACCTTATTACGTGTCTCAGATCGTTCATAAAGGGTTAAAAATGAAGGAAATGCAGAATACCTGATTTCGGTTCCATTCGATATTCCGAAGCAGTTTTCGATTCCAAAACGAGCTCCAATCTCCTGAGACATTTGCGAAAGTTGATCATCGACACTCGGTTAACGCCTTTTTTCAGTTTCCTTAAGACATAAGCACTCCTAAGTATGCTTACGAATTACATTAGTAACTAAAGAATACCTTAATATTTATATATAGCTTCCATATCAGGCTTCCTCATCACAAGCCTGATAAGGGTCTGGTTCACACTATTTATGATTTATTTTCCTTTCATATTTTGACCCATTAATCTAGATCATTTATTGAGTCATTTTATTATTTTTGTTAGGATCGAATCACGTAACTTAACCGATAAGTTATTTAAAAACAAAAAATACAATTAATAGTTGTCCAATTTATGGAGAAAGACATAATTGTCCAACACTAATGTTTTAAAGTTTTGGAATAAAGTGTAGTATCAAGGCCAACGAGTATGTTCTCATCATTAGGTCCATAATAAAGATCCCTCGAGTAAGTTGACTCTTTAGTGCCAATACTTCCTTTTTTATTTTTACAAAAGATTATTTTCATGACTTGGAACGTATATCCTTATGACACAACAAGCCATAATATTTACATATTACCGTAATAATTCTTGATCGCACTGTAATTCAAAATCCAGGAAGAATTACACAATTATAACTTTGGTGACGAGACAATGAGGTCAAAAGTAAAGAAGTAGGTGAACGGAGAGATTGATGCAATCACAGAAGATTTGATGAAACAAGTGGGCGAGTCAGTCCAAAATTTTGCAACTTTGACCAAAGACTACGTAATGCTTCAAAAACAACAGGCCGAGCCTTCGCCAGCTGAAAAAAGATAAGTCATTGGATAATAATCGGTCAGTCAAATCAAACCTTTTCATTTTCTCTTGTTTCTGGACGATTTGTAACGGAAGAACCGACCTATTTATTAACTAAATAACCCTTCTTCTTCTTCTTCTTCTCCTTCTTCTTGACTTTTAAGACCCCTTTCCAACCAATCTTGCATGCATTAGGTACATATACACATAGTATGTATGAACCCTTCAAGGCTACACGCTAACTTATATCTAATGTACAGTGACGTGTATTTATTAATCTCATTTGCAATCACGTATTCTAATATTTGGATGTATGTAAAAGAGTAGACTCCATAACTTGAAGGTTTGGGTTAAAACGACCGTCACAATCATAAAAAGACGTCAGGGAATATTCTGCTATCACGCGCCTGACGCTTAATCACTTGGTTTAGATATTTAATCAGGTAATGAGTGTCCCTCTCCTCCACCAAATTATAGTCCAGAATTGAAAAGATGTCGTCTAATATGTAATTAGTGGCATCCGATTTCCATCAATCAACTTTCTGATCACACCGTCTAGTTGTTTAAAAGGTTCATTCTTTAAAAAGTTGAGCTCAATGAGTAACTTCGCTGTCCAAGATATCAAAGTCTTTTTCAATACAAGTTATCAGTTGAGTGAAGCAAAGAGCTATCTAATCCTAGTGAATCACAACTGTAAGTCAACTGCTTAATTAATCTCAATCAAAAGAAAGAGAATGAGAGGATTAAATATAATTTAAATTACAAATTAATTTAAAATTTATAAGTTTTATGATAAAATATTTAAAATTTTATTTTTATTAAAAGAATTCCTGAAATTTTGGATTATATTTTACAAATCTTTTTTAAATAATAAAGCTTATATTATACACTGAATGTTTATATACAATTTAAAAATTTTGGAAATTAATGTATGTTACTTCAAAGTTTATGAACTTTAAAAGATTATTTTCATTAATTGTCTATAATACTCGTAAGTAATTACTATGTAATAATTAAAAGTGTATGCAATCGTATTTCAAATAAAAAAAGATATACTAAATAGTTGTCAGATTAATCCCAAGTAGAATACGATTAATCCAGCATAGCCTACATAAACTCTCAATAGCTTACTCAAAAAATAAATAAGTCGGATATTTCCAACCCACCAAGCCAAATTCGTATTTTCTCAAGAACGACCGACTAAAACTAAAATTTTATTAAACAGCGTTTCCAAGGGGTAGAGATTTAAGAAGTCTTCTGAATTCTGACTTTATAGACTTTGAATATGACTTTATAATGTGCCTCAAAATATTTATATGTTTTAAACAAAATATTGTATTTATACACAGATAAGATAAATGACATTAACTGCTGCCTTTCTTACTTTTTCTTACATAATGGCATGTAAGTTCAACATTGAACATAATAAGCATGTGGATGGATAACATCAAACTTGCTTTTATTAAGTCATATAATTAGCCAACAAAATTAATGAATATTTTAAATAATTGTTAAATAAATAGGTATCTTGAAGAATCTCACTCTCACTCATTGCACGTATAAAAAGTGAACGAACTGAATGTATAAGACTCTCCATTTTTAAA
This sequence comes from Erythroxylum gracilipes, assembly GCA_026413385.1. NCBI lineage: Eukaryota > Viridiplantae > Streptophyta > Magnoliopsida > Malpighiales > Erythroxylaceae > Erythroxylum > Erythroxylum gracilipes. Next base: position 6,580,664 of record JANZLC010000003.1, read on the forward strand.
AAGTCGAAGAAGAGTGATTAATGTACATATATTTTTTAAAAAAGACTGTTTTCGTGATTTAAAAGTGTGATTCCCTAGAGAATTCTAAGGGTTTAATCTAGTTTTTTATTCCATTATTAAGTTTTATTAAAATAGATATAAGAGTTCATCATTTACGGCAAGTCAATATCTATGAAGTCTCGGTCATGAACAGACAGAAGAGAAAGACGGACGTGTACTTAAGTAGAAAATCGTAAAAAGAAATACAAATACAAATTTTGAAGGTCAGTTTTGACCGCTAACTACTCCCATTCACCCTTCATTTCATACCATAGTTTCGATGAAGATTCCAACAGGAGAGAATTGTATTACGAAACAAAAGTAAATTATAACTTTGGGATGATGACGGGAGACTTTGGTAGTGTCTGATATAGAATATAATATTATAGTATTCCGTTGAATTTTATTGAAAGTTCAAAGGAAACCTGCCATCCACCACATGTATATATATATCATCATCAAAATTGGTCTGTACAATTTCCATACTTGGTCTTCGTTTCTCCACCGGTTCTGGTTCTGATTCTGATCCTGATCCTTCTCTTCAACTAAACTTCCATATATACCATTTCCAGTTGTTTAACATCATTGGATTAGATTCAACATCAGAAACACATGGAGGAGGGGAGAGGAGTGCATCATCATTTTGATAGTAATTCGGACACAGAAAGCGTAGCAAGTGACCGGACAGCGTTTAGCGGGCCAATAGTTGTCGGAGGAGGCACTTCCTACAAGAAACGATCTTCCAAGAAGAGCGCCAGGTTCAGTGATAACGTTGTCAGCAGCATCAACAGTACCAACACCACCAACAACAACGACGACGACGATGCCTCGTCCTATGTAGAGATTACTCTGGACATTCGTGATGATTCCGTGGCGGTTCACAGCGTTCAGACAACTGGGCATGAAGATCCTGAGCTGGCTTTGCTGGCTAAGAAGACTTTGGAGCGAAAGCCTTCTGCTTCTTCGTTCTTTCGGACCACTTCGTCCCATCTCAGACAGGTGTCTCAACGTTTTACGAATAACCTGTCGAGAAGGCACTCTTCTGCTGCCAGACGTTTCGATAGGACCAAGTCAGCCGCCGCCCACGCCTTGAAGGGTCTCAAATTCATCGCCTCCACTACTTCCGGAAATGGATGGGCGGCAGTCGAGAAACGCTTCCAAAACCTTACTGCTTCTTCTAAAGACCTCCTACCCTCATCCTTGTTCGGCGAATGCATAGGCACGCACTCGCCGAATCCTGATACATTGAGAGTTATTCCTACCTTATTTCTCGAATTTTAATGTTTATTGATGATATGAATTACAGGGATGAATAAGGAATCAAAGGAATTTGCGGGAGAACTATTTCGTGCACTAGCTCGTAGAAATAACATAACCGGTGATTCCATCAACAAGGCTCAGCTTAAACAGTTCTGGGATCAAATATCCGACGAGAGCTTCGACTCCAGGCTTCAAACCTTCTTCAGCATGTAAATCCATAACTTTGATTATTTTTAATCGCGGTCTTCTTTGACATAATTAAATGACATATATTTGTAAGCATCGAAACGTTGCTTCCTGGAAAATAATCAATAATTTAAGTAGTCGATAATATCCATGCAGGGTCGACAGAGACGCGGATGGAAGAATCACTGAAGAAGAAGTCAGTGAGGTTGGTATAGTTGAGAGCAAGTATATAGTTTAGTCTGATTGGGCTTGCTCCTTCAAACCATTTATCTTACAAGTCAATTATTTAAACTCTTTCAGAACTAACACTGACAGAGTCATATACTTCCCAGATTATCAGCTTAAGTGCTTCAGCGAACAAGCTTTCCAACATTCAGAAACAGGCCAAGGAGTATGCAGCACTTATTATGGAAGAATTAGACCCAGATAATGCTGGATACATAATGGTAATTGTTATATACACATTTATAGTAATAGAAAAGCAAGAAAAAGATTGACTCTGTTGCTGACCGCTTTTGATAAACAGATATACAACCTGGAAACTCTTCTGTTACAAGCACCAAACCAATCGGTGAGGATTGGAGATAGTAGAGTTCTGAGTCAACTGTTGAGCCAGAAGCTAAAGCCAACACAGGAGAACAATCCATTGAGGAGATGGTACCAGAGTGTGAAATACTTTCTGATGGATAATTGGCAGAGAGTTTGGGTTATGATGCTGTGGATGGGAATTGTGGCAGGCTTGTTTACTTACAAGTTCGTGCAGTACCGTAATAAAGCTGCTTACGAAGTAATGGGCTACTGTGTTTGTGTTGCTAAAGGAGGAGCAGAGACTCTTAAGTTCAATATGGCCTTGATTTTATTCCCAGTCTGTAGGAATACCATTACTTGGCTCAGAAACAAGACCAGGTTGGGCGTAGCCGTGCCTTTCGATGACAATCTAAATTTCCACAAGGTACGGATTGATCTTATGTTTTGTTTATAAGTTTCCTTTGGACGATACAAACTAATATGAGTATCGTATGGCAAGTTCAGGTGATTGCAGTTGGAATTGCCATTGGTGTAGGACTACATGCAGGAGCTCATTTAACATGCGACTTCCCTCGACTGCTTCACGCAACAGAAGAGGAATACGAGCCTATGAAGCCTTACTTTGGGGAAGAACAACCTTCAAACTACTGGTGGTTCGTGAAGGGAGTGGAGGGGGTCACTGGAATCATAATGGTGGTTTTAATGGCAATAGCATTCACATTAGCCACACCTTGGTTCAGGCGTAATAAGCTCAACCTCCCCAAACCACTCAAGAAACTCACCGGCTTTAATGCCTTCTGGTACTCGCACCATCTCTTTGTCATCGTCTACGCTCTCCTCATTGTCCATGGCATCAAGCTCTACCTCACCAAGCAATGGTATAACAAAACGGTGAGGCTTGTCTTTCACTTCCATACTTACTCCTTTTTGCTTCTGTTCTGCATTTTGCTGATGCAAAATTCTCTGCAGACATGGATGTATCTGGCAGTGCCCATTGCCCTTTATGCATGCGAGAGGTTGATCAGGGCTTTTAGATCAAGCATCAAGCCTGTTAAGATTCTCAAGGTAATTGATAAAACTTGAAGAATACAAATACGGTTTTTTTACTACTGAGTTGATTGATCTCAATACATCTAATGAGTATTGTGTGTCCATAAATACTTCAGGTTGCGGTGTACCCAGGAAATGTTCTTGCATTGCACATGTCAAAGCCTCAGGGTTTCAAGTACAAGAGCGGGCAGTACATGTTTGTCAATTGTGCTGCAGTTTCTCCCTTCGAGTGGTACGCACTTCATTGAACATACGTATTTTAGCTGTTATATGAACCTTCTGAGGTCTAACATTACTGTGACTAATTGGTACGTATATAACATGAACAGGCATCCGTTTTCTATTACTTCAGCACCAGGAGACGATTACCTCAGTGTCCACATTCGAACATTAGGTGATTGGACGCGACAGCTTAAAACTGTTTTCTCCGAGGTTTGACATGACATAACATGCACTTGTCCTGATCAAGTTACAGATCATACAAAAATTTCTCAATTTTATTGGTTCAATCCCAGGTATGTCAACCTCCACCTGCTGGGAAAAGTGGACTACTCAGAGCTGATTACATGCAAGGGGGAAGTAATCCAAGGTAATTTGATGGTGATGTGGAGTGTTAAGCACCGAATTCTTTTATGTATATTGTTTCTGTTCAATGAGACGAGTAATGATTGGCATGCCTGCAGCTTCCCAAAGATAATGATCGACGGTCCATATGGGGCACCAGCACAAGATTACAAGAAATATGATGTGGTCCTACTGGTAGGATTGGGGATTGGAGCCACACCCATGATCAGCATAGTCAAGGACATCATCAACAACATGATGAACAAGGAAGAATCAGATGATCGATCCATACAATCCTTAGAGAATGGGAGCTATGGTGTTTCTACTACTCCCAGGAGTGGCAGTAACCATAAGAACAAGAACTTCAAGACAAGGAAAGCGTACTTCTACTGGGTGACAAGAGAACAAGGGTCATTCGAGTGGTTCAAAGGGATAATGAACGAAGTTGCAGAAATGGACGATAAGGAGGTGATAGAGCTCCACAACTACTGCACAAGTGTCTACGAAGAAGGTGACGCCAGGTCAGCTCTCATAGCAATGCTTCAGTCTCTTCACCATGCAAAGAACGGTGTGGACGTGGTTTCAGGCACGAGGGTGAAGTCCCATTTTGCCAAGCCTAATTGGAGACAAGTCTACAAGAAAATTGCTCTCCACCATCCTGAGTCTAAAATTGGTGCGTTTCACCTACTCTATCCACTAGCTAAACTCGTTAGTTGAAATCAGCTGTCCTTCATAGCTAAACTCATTAGTTGCAATCAGCTGTCCTTCATAACACGTGTAGCTAACTTTTCTTGCCTGTTATGCCTATGTTTCAGGAGTTTTCTACTGTGGGGCACCAGCACTAACGAAGGAGCTAAGGCAACTGGCTTCAGACTTCTCCCGCAAGACCTCCACTAAGTTTGATTTCCACAAAGAGAACTTTTAAGCAGCAGATTTGAAAGATTGAAGATATTAGTATATAGAGAAGATGATGATGGTCATACAGACTACTATTCCTCTATTCCATGTATGTAGCAATGGGCCATGGAGCAGCCGAAAAAGAAGAAACTACGGCGAGTTCTGACCAAACGAACATGCTATGTCCTATGTGTATAGTGTTGGTTGGTCATTTATTTCTAGAGCAATCAATTCACTCTTTATTCTTTCTTTCTTTCTTCCCTTTTCAAGTCCTTCCCTTTATTTACTAAAAGTGTATTTTTTTTTGCTCTTCTTATAAGTTCCCTTAAGTGTAATAGAAAGTCGTGTTTTAGTGATAAACTGGAAATTTTAGCTGTTGATATTAATAGAATTGTACGTTATACTAAGTTGCTTATTGCGTTGGAAACTTAGTTTCTCTATAATTATACCCCAAATCTTAGTAATCACATCGAATATGATATTAGGAAAAAACTAATAATGATTTAAGTTAATTGCTTATACATATTCTACGAGCCTATACATATATACACATGTACATACAGGATCGGTTTTAACGTTTTATAAGTCATGAACAAAATGAAAAGAGGGGTCCTTGTGAGAGTTAAGAATGAATCCTATTTTACCTCATTTTGTTTTTTATGAAAGTCAAAAATGAACCCTCTTTTACCTCATTTTGCTCTTTACAAGGATCAAGGATGTGTTATATTTTGTCTCATTTTATTTTTTCCGAGGGTCAAGAGTGAACTCTATTTTATTCTTTTGTGTGATGCTTGCCCTTATTCAGAGCCGAACTTGCGTACATGTGACTTATTTAAAAATAGCGTCTCTACTAGTTAAGAGTAAGATTGCGTAGTACTAAATTTTCTTATATGCTTCATATTAGCAAAATTTCTAATAAGTATTGTTATCATAGTACATATATAAGTAGAAACATTTCTTTTATAGATAGTTCAACCAACTTCCTTTTCATATCTGTTACAACAACCGCACTACAACTGGACATTATTACTCATTTTTCTTATGAATTGCTAAATTACTTCAATTAATGACTTAATGATTTCTTCTTCTTGAAAGTATGCTTAAAAAAGAAAAATCAAATGAGCAAAGCAACCAATACCCATTAGCTTTTCACTTAGACCAAGCCTTTAGCCTACCCACTTATACAAAGATTAAATTGAAGTACATTTGTTACAATTGGACTTCTTCTTGGCCGCGTTTTGAGACATTGTTGGCATTTTCATCATAGCCAATTTGAAGTTAACCAAAATGGTCAAAATATGAAATATAATGGCTTACATATTATGCGTGTTTTTCAAAAGATGCATGTAAGATTCAAAGGATACATGATATTGATGTTACGTTTTTTAGTCAGTTGTCTTCCTAAGTCTCAATTGTTCGGTAACAACCCAAGAACCTTCCACCGTTGCGGCTTCTTTAGACATGTGTTTCATTTCTCAAATAGGCTTATAAAATAAAAGCCCAACTTGGACATGTTCAAAGTTCAAACTCTTGTTCAGATTAAATTAAGAAAATGGCATCCAAGCTCAACTTGAGCTCATTTTTACAAAGTTGAAAAAGAAAGGTCCAAATTGAACATAATCAAACAGGCTTCATAAGCCGAGTTCACTTCCCACCTTTGTAAAGTCAAACAGTTTAATACTTTTAAGCTTCAAGTTGAGATTAGTTTATAAATGAACTATTTAATTCATTTTAATAAACGACCAAATCATAAAGTCTTTATCAAGTAGTAATGTGAGTTTATAAACAAAAATTATCTTTGACAAACAAAGAATGAGGTCCGTATCGAGAAATAGATTATTATATACTCCCTCCTATTCAAAATAAAAGTCGTTTTAGAGGGATGCACACTTATAAGAAAGTTAATGAAATGTTTAATATACCCTTATTAATTGCACGTTGAAGTGCCTTCAAAATATAATCTGAGTAATTAAGATGTAAGAGAAATTAAAGGGTAATTTTAGAAGTAAAATCATAAACATGCATGAAAAGTCACGAATGACACTACTTATTTTGAATAATTAAAATTCCTCTAAAACGACTTTTATTTTGAATAGGAGAGAGTATAATTTAATGATAGAATCCTAATTCTATGCTTTTAATATGAAGTCAAGTCAACAAATTTTAGTGCATAAAGTTCTCTATTTATTGAGAGTCGACAAAGGGACATTAATTGTATGCTAACTTTTCCTTGTACTTTTACATAAAAACTGTTTATCTGATTCGAATTTGTGACTGGTGACTTTACTAAGCCTCTAATATGAATTTCTTTATTTTGTAGAGTTTGTAATGAAATTCAAGCATATGATCACGCCAACACACAATTGCTAAGGTCCAAGTGCCCTCCCTTTCCCTTCCCTTCTTAACCCAAACAACAAAGTGATGTAACCCATTTAGGGTCAGACCCATCTTGAGGAATACAAACCCATAATACTTGGTCTGGTCTCTGTTTTGGATAATGCAGAACATCTTCATTTACTAAAGCCCAAGTGTACAATTATGGAAAGTGATAATTTATGAATTTCTATTGGGACGGGAGTCCCATCCCATTCCAATGTCCAAAGTGAGAGAACAGACAGTCAAAGAAGTCGACCATAGCATACGTGCATAGTATTGCATTTACTGGTCAAACATATTCATATTAGGCAGCATTGGAGATTGAGATTGAGACGGTCACCGTCTTCTTCACGGTCTTCGTGGGTTTCAACTTTGAGACAAAACACGTGCGCCGGACTCCATACTTGGACTAATAACAAACTTCTCTTCTCCCCCACCCCACCCCACGCTTTCGTTGGACCCTTTTTTCAATTCTTTTTCTTAATAAAATTATTATTAGAATTGGGTTTATAATAATATTCTTAAGATACAATAATTTCAAATATTAAGTGTTTTTGCATATTTTCATTTTACGACCAAAATGGCAACTTTGAGAAGTTACCAAAAGCATGTGAAAATATAAAAAAGCAGGCTGATTGATGCATGGCCTTAGCGCCACAACTTGTGGAGTCTCACACGCCTCTTGCTAAAAACCAAAAGTTGCCAACCGAAAACAACTCCTCTCCCTCCCTCTTTGACTGGCTACTATTCTCAATACAAATATTACTGTTTAAGTATTTCTTCTTGCTTCCAAGTTCCAATTTCAACTGCTGCTAAATGCTAATCCAAAATGGGATTCCTATAGTACAGAGTCTATAAAACATACACATGTATCCTCTCCGACCTTTCTCTTATCTTTGCTGTCTCATCCCTTCTCAACATGCAATAGTTCTTACTGTATGCACAAGCTAAGCTGAGTTTCCTAGTCATGGGGATTAAACTTGTGAATCTCCATATATTCCCTTGGTGTTTTCAGCTAATGGGCCACCGCTTCCCCTGCGTGCAAGACCAACACCAAGACCGGCCTGCACCAACCATCAAGCTCATCAACTCCGATGGCAAAGTCACCGTCTACCACAGACCAGTTCGCGTCTCTGAGCTAATGATGCAGTTCCCAAAGCACTTGGTGTGTTCTTCTGATTCCTTGTACATAGGCCAGAAGATCCCATCTCTTTCCCAAAACGACCGCCTTCAGCTCGGCCGCAACTACTTTCTTCTACCTAAACATTGTTTCCAGTCTGTCCTGTCTTTTGTCACCATAGCCTCTTTTACCAGTCAATCCTCCTCCCAAGCATTGAGAAATTCAAGAACCGCACTTGTTAAGAAGGCAGCCACATGTCAGCCCTTCGACATACAAAAATCTCCATCTGGGTGTTTAAGGATACGAGTGTCGGATGAGTTTATTATATGGCGGTTGATGGAACAAGGCAAGCTTAGTGAGTCGGAAGAAGAAAAAGATAACAACAGCACAAGAAGTAGAGTATGCAGTACTCCTCAGTTGCGGAGGGATTATACTCAGCTTGTAGGGTCTCAACGATGGAAACCCAAGCTCGAAACCATTAAAGAGAAGGGGAAGAAAAGAAAGCTTTCGTATTTCGGAATGAAGAAGAAGAAGAAACATCTGTCTAAGGCCACCCAAAAAGCTCAAGTAACCCAAAAGACTCGTAACAAGATCACTTCGGAGCATCAACATCACGCCACATCCATCAAGCCTTCTTCCAAATCCAAAATCAAGACTACCATCAAATCAAGGAAATGATACTCTTATAGCAGATTCAGGAGACGGAGCACTTTTGATGTTTCCAAATTTTACCTTATTTTCTTGACATCTTTTTTGGTGATTGAGGTTTGCCAATGCAGACCTGGTGTATGTTGTAAAATTGCAGGTAAATTAGTTAGATCTATACAAAATCGAAAGTTAAGAAAAGTGTGTAAAACTTAATCAGATGCTTTTGTCAAATCAGTTATACAGCTCAATGTCTTGTTCCGAAATTTTCATATTTTTCAGCTGGCAGCTTCAGCTTTTGCTTCAATAAGAGAATTGATCGATACCAAGAATTGGAAGAAAGGTATTGCTATTCTCTTTCACCCACTTGCAGGAACCCATCTCGTTAAACAAATAATACTTACAAATAACAAGTACCTACGTCAAACCACTTTAGTTCTAAAAGAAAGATCCTTCTAAATATTGCAGGGCTATTCTTCATATGCCCAACCTTAGCATCTAGGATAGGATAGGAGGATCATCGTCTTGGAAGTCGATGTCTGATCACTCTTCGTTCTTGATCTAACTCAAAATTTGCTGAAGAAAAATCTTTGCTTGAGAAGAATGGTCTTAGATCACTAATCCCACGTTCATCTGCCTGCATTAGTTGAAAAAACCAAAACATTCCACAAGTCAGTATAATATTTCATCTAGCAATCCGACCATCCAACAGAAAAATCTTAAGGGAGACTAAAAAGATTAGGTTTCCTGTACCATGCTCAGCAGATCGTCCACTTTCACATCAATATGGGTAAGCCCAGAAGTAGAACCCGAAATTAGTTCTTCAAAGCGAAGCGCTTTGTTCACAAGCTCTTGTAGAAGACTGAGAAGCATTCTATTGTAATCCATCTTGTAAGTGATGTATTTTCTGAAACTCTGTATTGACATTAAGCCATGCTTAGTAAATACTTCAAATTGGCCATAAAATTATACTTATAGCAATAAGAAATCGTCCACTTTCAGTTGTTTGGATGAACACAAATGCAAAGCCTGTTTGTCTAAACTGGTAGGATCGAGTAAAATGTGAATGAAGATGAAATAGGTCTAAAACATAGTTTAAGACCACCCTGTCCGGTATCAGTCGAGACATAGATTCTGTAGCCAAAATGGGATAAATATTTTTATTTTCAAAATTCGAACCCAGAACAAGTCAGACACTTGGTTGTTTAAGAAAAAAACTTCGGCCGATTGGCACATGTACATTGAAGATATTTGGTGTCAGAAACTAGCTTCGTAAACAAAGCTAAAACAATATGGCATTTGGAGGTGTGCATCCCATAGAATCCTTTTTTGTCTTTTTCCCTTTTGTTCACACCCATTCTCAAACAGTACGATAGGGTATATTAGAAGTATGCCAAGGGAATATAAACAAACAGAAAGAAGGCTTATGAGAAAAGCATCCGTTCTCTTTACCTTTTGAAGAGCTCTTTGCACGCCATACTTTTGTGTTGAGATGAATGAATTTAGTAAAACACCTATTGCCATGTCAACATCTTCTTCCGTGACATGCTGCCTGAGGTGCATTCTGGCATGTGCTTCAGACATTCTAATCATCGATTCTATGTGCCTCACTGCTATTGGAACTCCTTGTCCATGCTACATAAGTATAGTAGAAAGGAATATAGCAGGGTTATCAATATACTGCACGCCCATTAAAGTTAGAACCAAAGAGTAGAACAAGCATCTCACCGATGATTCTCTTCGAAGTTCAGCATATACTTGTGTGAGCTTTTCCATGTCAGAATCATGCAACATCGGGAAAACGTTTAACTTTGCATATGTTATGTATTTCTTCAGCAAATCTTGGGAAATAATCTGGGACAAATTAAGTACTCATGATTAAAGAAATAAAAAGATCAGGCCCATCTCTAGAAAATAAATGAAGGCTCTTAGGCTCTTAATTATGATACCTCTGGATCTTGATCAACTGGCCTGGCAGAGGCTTGAATATCATCCTCAGACTCATTCAAGGATCTAGCATCTATATTAGCACCTTTGGGTTGTGACTTGAAATGACTGTCAACTACAAACTTTGCAAGCATCTCATCTGATACTGGGTCAACCACATCCTGCAATTAGAAATTGTTTGTCTCGCTGTTAACTTCGACCAAATGGCAGGCAATCAAAGAAGAATCAAGTAAGATAAAGGTTTACCTTAACAACACAGAGGACATCAAAACGTGAAATGATGGGATTTGTTAACTCAACATTCTGTGAAAATGTCTTGGAGGAATCGTACCTGCAAAAAGTATTCAAGGAATCGAAACGTGAAATGATGGGATCTGTTAACTCAACATTATGTGAAAATGTCTTGGAGGAATCGTAGCTGCAAAAAGTATTCAAGGAATTGAAAGTATTTACTTACAACGTTCCTGCTTCCTGCTACTTGTTTTTCTCAATATATCAACATTAAGTACTCATATACCTTCCTCCAACTAGATTTGCTGCAGCAATGACAGAGCAACGAGCCTGTAGAGAAGTAACAATTCTTGCATTTGATATGCTAATGCTTTGCTGCTCCATTGCTTCATGGATGCTCACCCTGATAAAAGGTAAACACATTGTTCATCAAGAATACATCCCACCTCACTAATACAAAAAGACCAGTTCTCCATTTCCATACCGATCCTGATCATTCATCTTGTCGAACTCATCAATGAGACATATCCCCTTATCTGCCAAGACAAGGGCTCCACCTTCCAGCGTCCACTCTCTTGTCACAGGGTCCTTGTGCACTGCTGCAGTTAGACCAACTGCAGAGGCTCCTTTACCAGTAGTATACACAGCCCTTTGCCCAGTCTTTTCAACATACCTGAAAGAAACATCCTTCATCAATTTATTTGATCACTCCTAGTGGTCAAATGGTTACATAACTTCTCAGTTCAGTTCTTACTTAAGGAACTGGGACTTTGCAGTGCCAGGATCACCAAGGAGAAGTACATTGATGTCCCCTCGAAGTCTATGCTTGCCTTCAACATTTTTCTCCTGGCCTCCAAACATTGCAAGAGCTATGGCAGTTTTTATATCTTCATGGCCATAAATTGAAGGGGCAATAGATTTGATAATCTGAAAATTTTATAAGAGGACGGTTAATAGTTGTTAAACAAAAATATTACAGAAACATGGTTGATAGCGAAAAACTCTAGGTAACAAACCCGTTCTCCAATCCTTGGATCTTTGGCTAACTTTTCAATTTCTTCTTTGTCCTCTTGGGTAAGTTTGTAAGCAGAAAATAGATCCTGTTTCTTGGTCACATAGTTTGCTTCAATCACAGTAGCAAAGACAGGGAATCCATTCTTTGTGTTCAAGGACAAGTCAAAGTTATTAGTGTAAATTCCAGTGACCTCCTGATACATATCAAAGGAAAGAAAGGTATAGAATGAGATAGCTATCAACAAGAAAATGGACCAGAATTAGCAGGGTCAAGAAAAAAGGATCGTACAATCTCTTCACCGGGTCGAGCACAATCAATCAAATCATTCAATAGAATCACTTCCTTGTATCTTGGAAGTCGACCTGCAGGCACAATTCCAGGGCTTTCTTGGAGTGTAAGTTTTTGATAGTTCCTGTAAACTGTCTGGAAAGATACATAGACCAGTGAATGAGTTAGTCCCGACCGGGCACAACTTAAGAAGAAGAAGAAGCAGAATCAAATCAACACACCCTAACACTGTCAATCCCAAGTGCTTAACTGAGGTTCAATTCAGCAAAGTAATGAACAGAATATCAAATCAATACTTAAAACTGTGCTTCCTCGAGTATTCTCAAGGTTTTGTGCTATAAAGAAAGGGAAATTTAAAAAAGTTATGAGATACTTCCACCTGCTCAATGTTGACAGTGAATGGTCCTTTAGATTGGCATTCAGGGCAAGAGCCAACCTTGACTTCGGAATATGAATTTTGAAAGAATGGTCCCAAAACTGCTCCACACTTGTTGCAATCATATTTTACCTGTTGCAACTGAGGAAATACTCCAGATCGTCTAGTCACCACTCCTCCTATACGAATCATGGTGTTCAAGTGAATTTGCCTAGAAGTTCACAATCCATATGAAGAGTTAAAAATGTAAAGGAGAACTTCTACTCAACATAGAAATAGAAATTAGCAGAAAAACCACCTGATGTTCCGTATTTGATCATAAACTGGTAGGTTTGTCACGCGGACATAGATCTTTTGATGGATATTCTTATAATTAGGATGTAATTCAAATACAACATTTCTGGCAACTTCTTCCATAACTTCTAGGACAGACTGAGGGGCATCCGCAAGCCAGATGGCAATGTTGGGGTGAACATAGATAAATTGCTTGTAATCAATTTCCAAGCTACACTTATTGGCTGCAAGTGAAATTCAAACAAATAAAATGAAATCAATGGCAGAATAAATTAGACCATAACAAAAGAAATAAACTCAATTCTTCAATTTTTCTTTCACCTGACACCATCTCATTGACTAATCGAACATATTCTATATCTCCGTGTGCATTCTTTGGATTGACATACGTGAGTAAGAATTCCTTAAATTTCTTCCCAATGAAACGGCGCACTTCATCCCTTGTAACCCACTCCCTCAATGTTCCTTGGACACGATACATTTCAAATTCACCCTCATCTCCTTCTTCATCCTGCACGACGATCTCCTCCATTGGTCTCAGTTTATGTAGAAACTTAACATCTCAAGGACTATTAGAAAATTTTGGATACCTCATAGGGGTAATCATCAGTTTGGTCGGTCATGGGCACATCATCCCTGGAATGCCCCCGTTGCGACCTTCCAGGGGAACTTTGCATACCATCAGCATCATCAAAGCTTCTTGGCCTAAAATCTGCTCTAGACCTCTTTGAAGGCCTATAGTTGTCATCATCGGTATCTACAACCAATTATTTTGTTTCATATAACAAAATTTGCATATTACTCAAAATACTCAACAAACAAACAAACACTACGTCAAATTTTCATGTAAACATTGCAATTACTGAGAACAGTCAACAAAAAAAGCACTGGACCCAATTTCAAAAGACATAAATTTAACCATTGTCATGGAGGAGGTGTGGAAGCTTGCGGCTTGAAAAGCGCACGTCACGAGCTTCAAGCTCGACTTCAGCAGCTCTTCGATCTCTCATGATCTGATCCAAATCCCTCTCATCCTCCATCGAATCGTCCAGCCCTAGCGACTCGTACTGGTCCTGCTCGTCCATTCTCCGATAATCGCTGCACATATACAACAGAATCTTCATCAATAACCACCCAAACCAAGCAAACTACACTACTACTACTTACTCCATAAAGTTGTCGTTGAAGAGATCCTCTCCTTCCTCTTCTTCCTGGGGCTCTTCGGGCTCGTCTGCAATGAGGTCGGGATCCACTGCGGCCTCATCGTTGTCGGACGTGTTGTGAGGGATCTGATCGGTGTTAAAGCCGGCGGAGGTCGGCGATTCCGGTGTTGACGGCGACGACATTTTCCCTCCCTTTTTTGTTGGTACAGGAAATGGTTTGTTATCGTTAGGGCATACGCTTCAAGATCTAAAGACTAAATGCCCTTCCCTTCCCTCCACTCTTTTGGCGGGAAGTTTTGGCGCCAATTTGGCTGACGTGGCTCCCCGGTCTCCTTATTTTATTTATTTATTTATTAGGCCTTGGTTTTACCGTTTTAGGTTACTGTGGGCTGAAATATAAAAAGCCTAGAGTTTTGGGCCTGGAGTGGAGGATGTTAACATTACGTTCCCCATTTCAGAATTAATAAAAGAAATATTGATTTTAAAATTAGTAATTATGACTTATTTTATACTAAGAAGGTTGGACATTCTTTTCTTTTAATTACTATTATTTTTAAAAATTATCATTTGAATTTATAAATTTTATAGTTTTATAATCATTTTAGAATAAGAAACAGCCTCTCATAAGAAAATTGATAAATAACCCAAAGTCATAATCTTGAAAATTTGGTCCCAATCGTAATAGAAACTTGAGCACGGGTCACGATTGTAACAAAAACTTGAGCACGGGGTCACGATAGTAAAATGGAGGTATATTTTTATCATTAATTAATTTTATTTTAACATAGAAAAATTTATAATTCAATTAATTCAAATTAAATTTCTTTTTCTTTTTTTCTCAATCAAAAGAACACAACGTATTTGATAAAATTAAGCACTAATTTTATTTAATTGATATCTAAATCATAAAAATTCCAAGTAAAATAGATGTATTCAAAAGATACAGACATGAACAAATAAACAAGAGTCCCTGTCCTTTGATTAGAGCAGTATAGCACAAGCAAGCATCTTAAAGTCCTCTTGCAAGCATCTCTTGATACCTCTTGAATGACTCCAGCTTCTGCAAACGCATCTGTTTATGGAACCTCATAATGAACAAGTCTGCTACGTGATCTATCTCATCTTCCAACTTGAAGTCTTCCCCTTCCTCCTTGGAGTTCTTCACTATATCAATTATCGACCCACCTGGGTCATCAAAATCTTCGTCGAATAACGAGTGCCTGAGATCAGGGTACTTGTCATCTTCTCCACCATCATCATATCCATATCCATAACCATAAACGTAAGTGTCTTCCAAACGGGGGCAGCTCGAATCCTGCCCGTAGAGAACAATGGCTTTGTCATTGTCGTCGTCGACCACTTCTTCATCACTGTCTTTCTCACGCTGGCCGAGAATACTGTGGATCTTGTTGGAGATTGGAGACAGCAAAGCCTTCTTGCTTTTGACCAGAGAGAGCATGACAATGCGAGCTCTAAGTTCGCTTGTTTTGCTCTTAATACTCATGGACTTGGCCCTCGCTATGGAACTCAACAAGGAGATTATGTGCTTCAAGAAAAGAGAAGCTTTACGGATCTTCATTATGTTTATTGATCAAACAAGCAAGGAAGCAGATATTGGTTGACAGAAAACGCAGTAGCAAGCGTAGTTGTATAATTTGCATGAACGAATCGGGCAAGTCTTTAAGTCGGTCACTTATATAGAAACCGAAAAGATTATTCTTTTTGCTTTTCATATGTACTTTGGGTTAGTGGGGTGGAAGTGGGCTAAAAAGGGTCTTAGAAAACTTCGTGGGGCAGCAATCTATTGTGATTCGTCTTCTTATCTTGGATGGTTCATGATGAACGTTACAAGAAGGAAGCGATAGATCTACTTCCTCGCGCGAGGAACGTGAAAGAAAGAAGACCTTTGTGATCTTTGGGTGTTCACCGTTAAAAGATAATATGCAAGTGCGAGCTTTTTAGTTGTCACCCAACAAAAGCATGAAAAGCACTCTAAAATCTATCATGCACAATGCAACTTAAGAGCCCTTTATCTCCACTTTTCATCGAAGGTCTTGAGCTACATTTACCAATCTGTCATCGTAATTACATCAGCCTGAGACATACTCTTAGTACGTAAACACTAGCTAATTTGATTGGAATGAGTCAAAGTTCTAAGGATGGGTCAGGTTTGATTTTATGTACAAATGGACCTACTTGACAAGACTCCAGGTTGACTTGCATAGTTATTACGCCGGTCGTGCTTGGCGGGGTGGAGTAGGTGATCGACAATGAGGCAATGACCACGACCTTGGCGTACTTGTATTTGACATCAAGCATTTCACTTTGTCAACACAGAATCAATCAAATCGATACTGTATAGTGTTCACTGTTTCATTGTAGCATGTATAATCTGTTTGGGAGTAGTTTTTTCGGGAGCTGACTCCACCTGATAAAAGGAGTAGAGGAACCCAAGGAAACCTGCAGGGTCAAAGGGGTATAACTATACTTCCTCCACAGAACCTCCACAGGAGGGTCGGGTTTGCTAGAAGCCATGAATGAACAAGGCCACAACAAGGAGCTTGTGACACAAACACAGGGTCAAAGGGGTATAACTATACTTCCTCCACAGAACCTCTACAGGAGGGTTGGGTTTGCTAGAAGCCATGAATGAACAAGGCCACAACAAGGAGCTTGTGACACAAACACAGGGAGGTAGAAATAAGGGAAGACCACACAGGAAGTACAGCTTACACTCAGATTTAGAGTAACTTGTTCACTCTTTTATTTCTTTATGTTGATCATAATCTGGAATTGTCAAAGGGTAGGGGGACTTGTTGTAAGACATTTATGGATCAATTAATTTTTGCGTACCTGTATCTATGATTGTTTTTCGTAAGATGTTGATTTTCTTTCTTCTTCTTTTTTTAATGTGTTTCTTCAATGGTTCAGTATAACTATTCAATAAGTTTTTAAACTTATATAGCACCACCAACCAACATGTCATTTGGTAATTAAAAGAGAGAGGGAAAGGGTCGTTGATCCATTATTTAATACCCAGTAACCATTATCTTGGCTGCTTTTCATGGAACTCAAATCTATAAGTCACATGGGCCATTAAATAATCTATCAATCTCCCACTTGACCCATGTTACAACTTGATGATTCAACAATAAAACTTTAAGTACACACAATATATGGAATCGGTCAAATCATCCTTAATTGAATTAAGATGATGAGATCATGACGGTCACAAGTTATATAATATGATTCCTTCCATGTATCACATAATCAACTCAATTCATAAAATGTTAAATGGGTAATTGTTGGGCCCCGTTTTTGGAGTCCAACCCTTGAACCATAAAACGTGAGCATGATCCAATGAAATCATAAAGCTCAAAGTCTAATACCATTTCTATATTCCTTTTCCATAACACATACTACATATATAAATAACAATAATCGTATTCACAATTTATTATCTCAAATCAATAACTTCCTCAAGTATACTTTAATTTCAATTCAACCTTATCTATATACAAATTCATATTTCCACTCATCATCATCCATCCATAATTTATAATTCATGAACATCAAAAGAATAGAGTTTTAAAAGCTCTTATAGCATTCCAAGCCACAATACAACAATAATCCAAAATCTCAAAAATACAAAAGTTACATGAACTAGTAATCCTTGAAAAGTGACTAATCCTTGTATTTTACAAATATAACTTAAATGTCCAGATGTGCAGATTTTAAAGAAATGTCCTTATACTCTTGATCACTTGATCTCTTCCTTAACACCTGAATAGGGGAAGGAGAGTGGGGGTGAGCTTAAAGCTCGTGAGTAACAAATTTATAACAAAAAATAAGCAAAACTGTTGAAATGTTCATTTGTCATATAAAAATCATAATGAATTTATAAAACGCTTTGTTCTCAAATTCTCAGTCAAATTCGCAATTCTAACTCAAAACTTATAGTTAAAATATCATCACATCATCATAGCATATCCATTTAACCATCAATACAGAACACTCAATTTATGCAACATACTTGACAATTCAAAGATGCAATGCACAAACAAATGGCTCGAGAGTTCCGTGGAAC
>JANZLC010000003.1:6607595-6624817 GCA_026413385.1 Erythroxylum gracilipes
GTGGAGAGCTCTAAAAGGCATTCTACCTACTAGGGTACAACTAGCTCGTCGAGGAATGCAGGTGGATGATAAATGCTACTGTGGGGAGGTGGAGGATGTCAATCATTGTTTGGTGGGGTGTGCGAGGGCGAGAGAGGTGTGGGCGGTAGGGGATTTTTTTCTTACTAACCCAGCTCCTTCTTTTAGGGAGTTTTTCTTGCAGGTACTGAATGCGAACAATGGAGCACACGCCTCAAAATTTACAACCATAGCATGGAAGATATGGGAGGGAAGAAACAAAGGCTTATGGCAAGCTCAATTCCCTACAGCGAGGGGAACTTGGCAACTTGCAATGGATCACCTACATCAATGGTCTTTGGCGCAAGATCGAAAACGACAGCAACAACTTTTGTCCTCCAGCGGCAATAAAGGCCCAGCAGCCAATCGTTTCATAGCTGCTGGGAGAAGACAAAGTGCAGCAGATGGCTTGGATGAATGGCATATTTTCGTCGACGGGGCAAGCTTTCAGAGTATGGGCAAATCGGGGTTTGGCTTTATCATTGAGAGCCTTGAAGGCCTCTTCCAACATGCAATTTCTGGATGGTTTGATGGTCTACATTCAGCGTTAATGACAGAAGCCTTAGCGGTTCGACAGGCTCTTATATGGACGGTTCACAACATGCACCATGTGGTGAGTATCTTTACTGATTCTCAACTTGTAGTGTTAGCCATTAAATCACACCAAGAGGATCATTCAGAGTTTGGGGGCATTATTAAGGATTGCCAACTCATATTGGGCAGTAATTCCAATATTTCTGTTGTTTGGATTAATCGACGAGGAAATGTGGGCGCTCATGAACTTGCTAGAGTGTCTTGCAATTTCTCTCGTTCGAAAGTATGAGTGTCTATTCCACCTTGTGTAACTCACTTATATGGTTAATGAAATTTTCCTTATCTTTCAAAAAAAAAAACAATGGAACAATATCTCTGAACTGAAATCAAACATAATTCAACAAGAATTGATTAACAAACCTGAAATGGATGGAGTGAGAACCCCATCTCCAATAACCATGGAAGTTCCAAGGATGGTAACTAGGAAAAGAATGACTTTGATTTTCTTACTCTTCTCCATAAGCTCTTTAATTTTCTCTCCCCATCTCAATTGATTTGATGGGGTCTTAAGGTTGTAGTTGGATAGTTTTCTGTCTTCTGGTTGCTCATTAGGAATCAAGCTCACCTTGGCATATCGGCATAGCAACGAATACAGAGCAAATGTTCCACCTAATTAACGCACACAAACTTGATCAACCCTTGTGAACAAAATTTTGCAAAGTAAAGTAAATTTCATATATACTCACCATCACCGTTGTCGTTGGCCCACAAGACAATGAAGACATACTTGAAGAAGGCAAGTAAGAGTATAGTATAGATAATAAGAGACAAGACACCAAGAATGTCGTCTTTGTTGTCAATACTTCCGTCGGAGAAAACACTTTAGGAGATATAGAGTGGAGAAGTCCCAATGTCCCCATACACAACTCCTAAGCTCTGAAATGCCAAGCTCAGAGTCATCTTCCACCCAGACTGCATTCATTTCACACGTTTCAGTAAATTACCAAGGATAACATTAATAACTCATAAATGAAGAAAAAGAGACCTTATTGAAGGGGTGATGTCCATGAGGTGTAGAAACTCTTCCAGCCTCCAAGTTCAGCGAGTCTATACGACCAAGGTTTGGCCAGGGTGGGTTTGGATCATCGAGCTCGTTGCTCTCTTCCACCACTGTCACCACCTTCTCTGTTGCCATGTTCATCTCTTCTTCGAAAGACTTTTCAGTTAAACCACCGTTTGTTGTTTATATGCCTATCCATCTACGTCATACGCTTGAAAAGTCAGCACTAATTGTACTTGTTGGTCATTTGTACAAATCTTCTGTCCAGTTTTATGGTATCTTATTGTGTTCAGTGAATCTCAGCCATTCATTTATGCGGACTCCACGTTTATTTATGTGGAGTTCAAGTGAGACCCGCATAAATAAATGGCTAAAATTTACTGAACACAATAAGACACCATAAAATTAAACCAGGATCTTGTTCCCATTTGTACATGTACACTTACGTTTCTTCTTCTCCTTCTTCTTCTTATAATATTGTACATGAAATAGTCACTTTTCAACTCTTCATGTGCATGAAACGTGTCAGGTATTTGTATTATTTCGTAATTTTAATTATTTTCCCCGTTTGGAAAGTCGGTGTTTTTTTCAATTGCAATTATCCAATTAAAGTCAACTTTAGACTTTTTTGGTTGCCTGCATTATTGTAAACTACAGCCTATCGTCATCATCAATTATTACCATTTCTAATATTGGTTATTGTTACTTTTTCACTATTATTTTAGGCCAATCGTCATCATCAGTTATTACTATAACCAAAAATCGTGTTTGTTATTGTCTATTATCATATTTTAGTTTGATAAGTTTTTCTAAATTATACATGTCCCTATCAATTTTTTAAAAATGTCATAAATACTACTTTTTTTGCTAGTAAAGCAAGTCAAATTTCAGCAAAGTTAAATGAATCTATTGTTGTTGGCAAAAGGCCAAAATTTAAAGGAATGTTAATTAATAAAGGCATGTTTGTTTTTATTTATTTATTCAGTTTTTAGTTTTTATGTTCAAATTTTATTTAAAAATTTATTCATTTGAGTTTTTGATTTTTTTTACTTTTGATTTTTGTTTCTTTCTGTATTCAAAAACTTATGAAAGACCACAAAGTAGATTTTGTTTTCTATTTCTTTTTTTAAGGTAGAGGTACAACAACCTAATTCCTATTCAACGATGAATGAGATCTACTCTCTAACATCAAAAGCTTCCCCAACTCTATTAGAGGAACAACCAAAACCTACACTCTCGACATAAGGAAACGACCATTCTTTGCTAGAAAATCCGCACACCCATTGGCCTCCTTAGGCACTGACTAGATACGGACATGTCAGTCCGACAAAGAAGGGCCTTGATGGACGTCAATAACTGCCCATGTTCGTTATTGACATTCCCATGCAAAAGTTGAGATATGGCCATCTCACAATCAGTGTCCACCACGACAGATCTTATACCTTGGTTCTAGGTAAAAAGCAATCCATACAAAATTTTCAAAAGTTTAATTTTTAAAGTAGACCAGATTTAGAGCGAATCTCTTGAGCCAAACTCCATTATGATCACGTAACAACCCCCCACAGAAGAATGGCTAGTGTGTGGTTAACTGCCCTATTAACATTCAATTTCACACAACCATACACCGGAGGTTGCTGAAGCCTATCTCGCCCCGACTGCATACTAAGTTGACTACTTAAGTATCTTTCATGGACCATATTAATTTCATAAATTCTGTGTCGGATTTCTTTCAATTGGATCGTCGAATTTGGACCCTGTTGTTGAAAAATCTGCATGTTTTGCCATTGCCATAAGCTCCATACAGCAACTCCAAAACAAGTAGTACATTCCCCATTCCCATTGAAACCTTAGTATTGAGCTAAATTTACCTTGAGCCAAATAGGGAGAGCCAGAGAAAAAAAGTCAGAACAGAAAGGCATTGGCACTAATTGATTCCACATTAGTTGGGTCCAACAACAATCCTTGAGGACATGGAGTAATGTTTCCGCAGACTATTCACATCTTGGGCATTGAGAATCCTGAATTACATGCCGCCTAGCTAGTTTCGATCTGGTTAGGAGCCTATCCTTTGGGATCAACCAAAGAAAAATTTTAATTTGCTCTGGGCCTCAGCTTCATAAGAATACTGGCAGGAAGTCGCTCTGCAAACTACTGCCAATCCCAACTCCCATAAGGAAGATCACAAGCACTGACAGAGGCACTCAAGCTAGATTATGAAATAGCGCCTTGCACATAGTCTGCCAAGGGTTTCTCAGTTAAAGGCCATTTGTCGGTCCAGAATTGAGCACGATGCCCATTTCTGATGGTCCAGGCTAATCCATCATAAAGGTTGCTCCACAACAAGCTGATCGCTCTCCAAAAGGGTGAGCCTTTTTTTCTGTATCGAAGGCGGGACTGGGTTTGGCACCCCATATTTGGCTCAGAGCCCCTTGACCCAGAATTTCTCTAGGAATTGAATTAGCTGCAATCCAACCTTCATTAGAAACGCTACATTTATCACTCGAAGGTTTTTGACACCTAATCCCCCATTTTCTTTGCGGCGACAAATCTCCTCCTAAGCCACCAAGCTTATTTTACGCTTATTATTACAAGAACCCCAGATGAATAGTCTAACGTGTTGCTCAATCTTGTCACAAATGTAATATGACAGCTTGGTCATTTGCATGACAAAGAAAGGAAGGCTCTACAACACTGTCCTAGCCAGTGTGACACGCCCTGTCAATGAAAGGCTCAAAGTAGTCCACCTCAAGAGCCGTTTAGTCACACGCTCCAAGAGCCCTACATAAGTGCGCCTGGTGATATGACCATGTAGAATCGACATGCCCAAATACTGGTCTAAATCCTCAGTGACTTAAAAATCGAATCTATGAGACATCATTACTTTAGTTTGTTTGTTCACATCACGTGAGAAAAAAAGGCAATTTTAGTACTATTGATGTGCTGCCCTAATTGAGTGCAGAATTCAGCCACCACCTTTTTGACCACCCGTACTTACACCTTTGAGGCTTTAGCCAACAGCAATAGATCACCCACAAAAAACAAATATGAGAGGGGCAAGCTAGTCCGGTTAAACCGAAAGGGAAGCCACCTCTCTTGAGCCACTTCCTGAGTGATATCACGTGCTAATCGCTCGATACATAAAACAAAAAGATATGGCGAGAGAGGGTCACCTTGTTGAAGACCATTGGTCATTGATTAGGATTCTCAGAAGCACCGAAGTCGCACACTCCATAATCTGTTTAATTAAATCCTCGGGAAGTCTCACTTTGATTAAAGTATTGTGTAAAAAAACCCAAGAGATCATGTCTGTAAGCTTTTTCAAGATCTACTTTGATCTCAATATACCCCTTTCACCCAGTTTGACGCTGCATAGAGTGAATAACTTCTTGTGCAAGGATAATATTGTCAGTAATTTGACGGCCTGGGACAAAGCTCGTTTGTGCGGGCCCTATAATGGATGGAAGAGCGCCTTTGAGCCGATTGACTATCACCTTGAAGATGGTCTTATACATAACATTACAAAGGCTGATAGGGCGATACAACACGAGGGAATCGGTGAACTACTTCTTCGGGATAAGCACCAGGAAAGTGTCGTTCAAGTATGACGGTATGGTACACGTTCTGAAGATCTCCTGCACATAGTCACAAATAGAGGAGCCAACCATGCTCTAGCATTTTTGGAAGAAAATGGGACTGATGCCATTCAGACCGGGAGTTGTTATTGGTTTCATATTGAAAATGGTCATTTTGATTTCTTTCGGGATAACCATGCCCCTTATGCTCGCTAATACTGGGACGTTGAGAGTAGAAAATTGACTGTCCTTGTCGGTGTGAATTGCTTCGGTTGTAGACTGAGTGAATAGGTTGGTAAAGTACTCAACAATATGTTTGCACATCGCTTGGCCTTGGAGACCCACACCCTACATATCCATAAGGAACTCCACGCGATGAGCACAACGTTTCTGAATTACCATACAATGAAAATAAGACGTATTGTGATCACCATGGGCAAGCCAATATATCCGAGCTTTTTTGCAGCCAATAAACTTCCTCCTATGCCAAGACAAGATCCAACTCCCACTTTAAGTCCACCTTCAGTTGAGTTAAGGCCGACGTCATATGTCGCTCTAAAGTGCGTTGAATGCCTCTCAATCTCTGGAATAGAATGTGCTTCTGTTTAAAGATATTTCCAAAAACAACCACATTCCACTTGGTCGCTTCGCCAACAAAAGACTGTATGTTCATGGGATAGTCACCATTGACAGGCCAAGCAACACAAATCAAGAGCAGAAAATCTTGTCTAGCAGCCAGGGAGCCAGAAACTGAAACCTCCTTTTGGACAGTGATCCAAACCCACCCGTGGGAGGTGGAGCATAGTGGTGGAGGGGAAACTCTCAACAAAGTATACATTGCTCATGGCTTGATCCAGATGTTCACGAATTCGACCGCGTGCCCATATATATTGATTTTGTCTTTTTTAAAAAGAGAATACGACTTTATTCTTTTTCCATATGGTCATACCATTCCTAACGTTTTATAGGCTCTGAGTAAAGTAAAAAAAATCTTTATGAGGGTTAAGAGTGAATCATATTTTGCCTCATTTTATTCTTTATGATGGTTAAGAATGAACCTTATTTTGTCTCATTTTGCTCTTTATAAGAGTCAATAGTGGACTTATTTTATCTCATTTTATTTTTTAAAAAGTTAAAAATGGGTCTTATTTTATTCTTCATGAAAATAGGCCCTGGGCAGGTACCCTACGTACCCTTACCCAAGGTCGGGCCTGCATATAGTATTTTGAATTCAAATTTTTTTTAAAGGAAAATATTATTATATTTATAGAAATTCAAACAATTAAATCATGAATTTATTATTTATACAATAAAATTGATTGCATTTCAAACAAGCAACATGTTAAATTAATTATTTATCAATCTTTGACATGCACATTTTAAGTAATTTGAATTCTATTCCTCTTTATATAAGTTTGTTCTACTAAATACTTAAAAAATTACATTATAATCATTTAAGGTCTTTTCTTTGGGTTCTAAATACTCGTCATCTCAAAAAGGAGAAGTTGGACATTTTGTTTTTATCTTTTTTTGTTACACAAACTTCTTCTTTATAATCAAATAATATAAGAAAAACTAATCCAATACGTACATGAAAATTGAGATATTCTTTAGAAAGTTTATGTTCTTTTTCTGACTCTTTTTTAATTTCGTAACATTTATTTAACATAATTGTATCAAACATGATGAGTGTTAATTAATATGTTTTTTTCTTTTGATTTCTTTATATGAAACTTGGCTATAACTCTCTCTCTCTCTCTCTCTCTCTCTCTTGAATTATTTAAAAATAACTTTTTTTACTAATTAAGAATAAGGTTCCATATTATTGGACCTCTTCAGGCCTCACATATCAATAAAATTTATACTAAATATTGTTGTTGTTGTTAAACCTTGGCTATAAATATTACAAACTTCAAAACCATTTCTAGTATTGTCTATATGATGCAATTGTTTATTCAACTCAGTAATATTTTTTCATCAATAACATCATTAAACTTATATTAGCTTTTTTTTAACAATACTTTAAGAATTTTGTAAACATCTAGTTAATAGCTAATAAAGCATGATGCTTTAATTTACTCACAAAAGTTTTTTTTTTCCTAGTGAATTGGAAACAGAAAACAAAAGGCCTAAGACCTCATAAAAGAAAAGAACAAGCATCATTTTGCAAAAGTTGGCGAATCCCTGACATAGGACTCTCCCACGCAAGCCATTGATGCAAAGAATAAGAACCCTGTTTGGTCAAGAAGTGAGCACATTGATTCCTCTCTCTCAAAGTATGACTAATACAGTAAACCCAATCTTTCCGCAAAAGACATCTAATGTCTCAATGATAACCAAGTAAGGATGATTTACTCACAAAAGTTATAACCAACAAAAGTTAAAGATTTGTCACAACGTGTTGAATGGCTGTTCCAAATTTGAAAGGACATCCAAATTGATAACGTAGTTGTATTATTGAAATTATTATTAAATTAATATTCGTAATTAACCAATCACATTTTTTCTGCTACTTTAAACAGGAATGAGAGATACACGTGTTTAGATGTATCAAAATTTATGTAGTCATCATGTTTCATACATATAATGCTTTAATCTGAAACCTAATAACATATAAAAGATATGAGAACAAATCCAAAATTAGTCCAAGTACAAAACGTTTATAAGGAAACCTTATTTACACTGGAATCAGAAACAAACACTTGTAACTGAAAGAAACAGACTTTTGTGTTGTGGAATCAACTACTGCGTGGATTCACCCCAACAGATTTAAGAGTTTCTGCTTGTCTATCCCTGCACAAAGTTTACAAACACAACAAAGCATTGATCCTCACTCGCCATTTCCATTTTTTTATAATGAATAAACCTATAAATCAATATATATATATTGATTATATCAATATTGTCCTACCATTTGAAGGCTCTATTAATATCTTGATCAACGAACAATAGGTGCATTGATACTTTATTTATCTTTTTATATAAGGACATATAAATTAAAAAGTAGTAATTATAATTATTATTTTTAAATCGCCATTTAGCAAATGAAAGTGACAAGCAAAGTGATAAGTTACTTAACCATTGAAGATACTCAAACTCAAGACCTTGCTATAAATGATTATGAGTTAAAATGGCTCCTTACATCACTTCTCTACCCCTTGGGATAGGCGAAAGAACATACACTTTATCAATCGGTTTCATTTACTATATATCTTGATGTATTGATTTTATTATTAACATTCATATTACAAGATAAGCGGACAAATAAACTTTTTTTTATTTATATGTATTAACTCCGACTTGCTTAACTCATTGGTGAATGCTATGATAGCTAACACTAAGATTACGAACGAAGGTGGAGAAGGATATAGATAGAAAACGAACTTGGTAAACGGATTGGGGCGGGAAGGATCCTGAAGGGTGCGTTGAGAAGGATCCTGAATGTGAGCAACCTTTCTCAGGAATGACTTGTTTATGAACTTGTCAGAATTTGCAACCACTGTATCAGGAAACTCCACCTCCGCCATTGTTCCTCTCCTCTTCTTGCTTAGATTCACTGATGGCGAATGAATCAACTGCTGCTTCATGCTGTGCAGTGCCATTCCCACTGCTACCGTCACAAACCCCGCCACAATATACACTGGTGCAAACTCTCCACTTATTGAATACCTTTCATGTTCATGTAAAGAGCGTCGTTAATACTTATTAGGGAAAAAACTCAAGGAGATGATATAACTACATTAGGGTAAAGAGTGAGACTTGTTGTGAGGGCGAGGGTTTGAGGGAGTAGCCCCGATGCTTGGTCCAAACTTTGGAGCGGTTGCTGATGCAAAGGATCGGCTGAGCATTGCCGAAGTCCACCGTTTACTCTGCAATGGCATTCTTGTTGATATTAGTACATAGGTTATGCACGGGAGAGCTTAGACACATGCATACGTGTAACAATGACAACACAAGGAAAGAAATTACAGTTGCCCTGAACGCCA
The DNA here is from genome assembly GCA_026413385.1 of Erythroxylum gracilipes. Classification (NCBI taxonomy): domain Eukaryota; kingdom Viridiplantae; phylum Streptophyta; class Magnoliopsida; order Malpighiales; family Erythroxylaceae; genus Erythroxylum; species Erythroxylum gracilipes. The sequence continues at coordinate 6,616,805 of JANZLC010000003.1, forward strand.
TTAATGGATGTGACCTTAGTAATCACGAAAAAAAGGGAATTGAGAAAAGAAGGAATCACTGGGTTAAGTAGTGTTAAATTTATGTGTGCATATGAACAAGAGGTCTCGATTTTCATGGATATATACATGCAAAGAACAATTCCTGGGTGAATTTCAACATTAGGAAATGGTGGGGAGAGAAGGCAAATGGCATTCATTCACTTCTTGTAGGAGGGGATTTTGTTTGATTAAAACTACATTTCCGATTATCTGTTATTTATTGTCTCCATGTTTGTTGCAAGGCTTTGAATGCTTCTGTACCGATTAGGTCGATGGAGGACCGGCCTCTCTTCAATCCATGATCCGAGAAAATAGGAAGAGTTATAAGGAAAGTTGGGGAGTGGAGGTAGATAGTTACTCCAACATTAGTTTTTGTACAAGCATATGTTTTTGTCCAAATTATTTATGTAATGTTTAAAGGGTAAACATAACATGTGTTATTGATGATAAAAGATAAAAATGAACACATTTAACATTTTATATGATTTCACTATAATTTGAAAGAGAAATTAAATATTAAGAGAAGATCTTTGTAATATTAAAAGTTACAATTCTTATATTTTAGCCTATATAATTAATAAATCTTTGAAAATATACAATCATTTATAACATATTCAATTCATTTGAAAAAACCTTTTCTACTAATTGGGTTAAGATTATAGATTATTAGATCTTCTCAGACTTTGTGACGCAGCGTGATTTCTATTGGATGTTGTTGTATAACATATTCAATCCAATTAGTGACTAAGAAAATTGGTCACTATAGAATACATCTAAACTAATTCAGAAAAATATTTTTTCAAAGTAAAAAAAATTATTATATTTTGAATAAGAAGAATTCTTAGTTAATGGGTTACAATTGCAAGGCATAACATTTGACATAAAATTTGAAATCACTCATCATAAGCACTATCCATGATAGTTATTATGTAATTAGATCAGAGATATTATCTTCATATAACGGTTGTTAGTGTTCAATTTCCAAATTGATCAAAATTATCCCTAAGAACCAAATACATTGGCACACATTCAAGTTGTCATAAGAAGGGTTTGGTGTCCAAATTTGAACCACAAAGAAAAAAAAGATAATTGATGCTTTGTTTATACATGTAAAAGCCATGCACTCAACTGTTATACATTTTGAAAGAGCCATGCATATGATTATGTATTATATAACAAATCCAACACTCTTCTCCAACATCCAAACATAGTTAGACTGGAAAACGAATTGAAAGTACAAAATGGTCCTCCCACAACCACTTAATTTGGAAAACCGACACCTTGTTTGATGATTATTTAATATGCATAGTAGTAGTAGTATATTAGTAATAGTGCCACCTTTAATGGTAGCTAAAAACCTAGAAGAAATAAGAAGATGTTGGACCCACATCAAGCCCACCAAAGAGTGTGCTATGTTGGTTAAACTCACTAGATTCGATGCTTAAAGATGACACGGTCTCAGCCCCGTTTGTGGTCTCTCCCGACAGACCAAAAGCTTGATGATTATTAGCTTCACTCCAAAACCCAAAACCAACGTCCATTCCATAACAGCTTGAAGAAGATACATCAGGAGGCAAAGGAGGCAGTTCGACTTCATCTTTGTAAAGGCCAATAGTTCCATTCTCAAGTGCACCACCAGCTACGGGGTGTTCAAACCCACCAGCAACTCCAACCTCTAACCCGGAGTTGTTGCTCTCATTGCTGTAATAGCAATAATTGTAAGGATAAGCACTGAAGTTATGGTGCAGATTGGGGTCATGGAGGTTGAATAACAACTGTTGGTTGATGTCGTTCTGAGGAGGCTGAGGAGGAGGCGTGAGGGTTGAGATATGATGGTCATCCATTTTGGAAGACTCGTCGGGGGAGATAATGGAGGTGACGGAAGAGCCGTGAGGCATATCAGAATAGACAAAGTTGGTTCGAGCCTTGGAGCCTCGCATGGAGCGAGCAGCACGGTCGTAGGCTAAAGCTGCCTCCTCGGCCGTGTCGAAAGTGCCGAGCCAATGCCTCTCTTTCGTCGAAGGGTCTCTTATTTCTGCTGCATATCTGCCCCATGGCCTTCTCCTCACTCCCAAGAACCTTACTTCTTGTCCTTGCTCTTGTTGCTGTGATTGGTTTAGTTGTTGTTGCTTCCTTTTGGTCTTTGATGGCGAAGCTGAGTTGGTCTTGACGTTGTTAATATCCATGTTTAAGGCTGTTATGATAGAAGGCAAAGGAAGCTAGGCAGAGGATAGAGGGAAGAGACACTTCCTCTTTTTTGTAAGAACAAAGAAATAATTATATGGCCTGGCATGGTATAGGGTTTATATAGGGGTTTTGAAGATTGTTTCACCGTACAACAACGTTCTTAATCTTTTGTAATTACCCCTTTAATCAATTTCTTAATCTAATATACCATTGATCCTATCAAGGTCATTTAATTAGTTGAGTCATGATATATATATATATATATATATACACACACATATCGTTTTGCTTTCTATTATTGACGAGACGACTGGTATTATTAAAATGGGAAGACTCGTAGTCTTCGCATGGCACATAGTTTTGCATTTATATATATTTCCACTTTCGAGAAAGAGAGGCACTCAGGTATATATGTAATCCAAAGTCTTTTCACATGGTACGTGTGTAAAAGTATTTCTCCTCTCTTCACAAGGAGAACTCCTTAATAAAGATAAAAGTACGTTTCTCAATTTAGAACGTTCGTGGAAATTACTCGTTATCATGCTGAATTGCTAATCGGGTCAAAATGGAGCTTGGCTTTCTTGTTTTATTTTAATTTTCTTTAATTTACTGAGTACGACAGGGCTTAATTTGAAGCAAAATAAGTTAATTTAATTTATTTTTTTATATGAAAAGAAAAGAAAACTTTAAACAAATTACATGACTAGTCGTGGGAAATAAATCCCCGACATATCCTCTAAGAGCATTGAAAGGCATTAGGTGTATTTTCAAAAGAAGTGATCCTTAATTCAAACAGTTCTACAAAGTTGACAAGTCAGTCGGTACATCGATTGTCCTCTCTATAAATGTGTCGAAGTAAAACTACCAAATTCTAAGTGAAAAGTTCATTGATACTTAGGATGAGGGATCAAGTGACATTGAGCGTATAGACGGAGATGATAGAATATTAATCACCGCTAACGAATTGACCTCTAATTCAATCGGGCAATACCTATTGCCCTTATACGTATCTTCTTGTGTTTTAGAAATAACAGAATCGCTTGTACTCGATGCTGTTTAATCTCCTCTCTATCCTAAATACTCAAACAACTACAAAAGAATATAGTTAATTGGATCATGATTGTTATAGAATTGGTAGTGTACATTTTATAATTTATTACTTTGTAATGATGAGCGTAGCTCACTAGCAATCATGTGGCATTAATTTGCTCTTATGATTGTTAATCAAATTAAATTGGCTAAAGCAATCAATGAGATACACTCAAAGCTATCACATGTAGACTTCTGAGAAGGAGAGGTGTAAGGTGTTGCTGAAATCAGAGACTAATGATAGATTGTACCAACGAGATCACAAGTATTATTATGAGCATGCATGTTTTATAACAACTTTATCCATACCCAAAAAGCTTCCCATACTCCGACCTTTACATGATTGCTCAATACATGAACCCTCTAGAGCCCAATTATCGTTCCCACGATCCCTTCGACTTGATGATTCGGCTACAATGAGGTCGTTTTGTTTCTTAATTTATTATTTTGTTTTCATCTCCACATATATTTTTATAAAATTTGATTACTAAATCTCCAAAATATTTCATTAATTACAAATTATAAAATAGTAATTACAATAACTTAATTATAGTTAGAACATTATGAATCTTACCTTTTATCGTTTAACATAAAAATGATTTAAATGTTCATAAAAGATAATTGACTCTTAATATCTTCGTTTATATATTAACATGCTCTTTACTTGTTCATTAAGACAAATGTAGACAGAAATACACACGTAAAAAGGGTCATGTTACCCTATATTAACACAATGGGAGGCTTTAATTTTATGTAGGTTGGAACACAAAAAGAATAGATAATTATCTCATCCATGTGCATCCAATTTGTGATAAAATTGTATATATAATGATACGTTCCACAATCCATTCATCAGCTTTTCACATCCAATGGTTACTTTCTTACAGCTTTTGATTAAATTCCAAATGGAAGCGACTTTTCCAAATTATTATCATCAACTTTTGTGGAGCTTGGGGCATTCTTTGGTACCTCCACATTGGTATATGAGCAGAGACGAGCGTCCATGTATGAACATGATGAAAGAAAAGGCTTGTTGGGGTGCATGTGATATGAACACAGCAGGCACACTTTTTCGAACGAAACAATCACTACAAACACCTAACCTACTACCTTTAAATACCCATAATATACAAAAACAACACCTTTAATACCTCCGTGAGCATGCATTCAACTATATATAGCTTGTCTCTGGGGTGCATCTTTATACATGTGTCATGTGGTCCTGTTATTTTCATATATATCTACTATTTTCTTGACTTCGAGAGATTTCATTTTTCAAGAGCTGTGTTTCAGCTAAACATAAACATCATTTCCTTATAAAGTGAAATTGTAATTGTGCACGTAACATATTGTAATTACATTTGGGTTTGTTCCTATTACTTGTCTTAATTAAAATCACGAGTAATATAATTTATAATTCACAATTTAAAATCTTATTATATTTCTTATTGATAATTCAGAATCCACAAGGATTTATACGCCGGATATAGGTACTACTAAGTGATCTAAAGTTCCAAGTTTCGATACTTTTAATGTGCTTGTTGACCAAGAATGCTAAGTTACTTTAAGCTTCATCACCCCACTTGTCATGTAGTTGTGGCCAAAGTCAGTATAGGTCAAAAATGTCTGATGACTTGGAGGATAGACATGCAGTTTTTATATACTGGCCCCAAATTTGAGGGAAAGTTGTTTTGACCACTGCATTGGGATTTGGGTTAAGGAGAAAATGACCAGATGGGCACGTTTTGATAGGGGCTACTAACATTCATAAATCATTGTGATTTTGTCTTCCTGTCGATATGTGTAGACTTTGAGTCAATATTTAATGGTCACCATGTCACATGAGAATTCAGAGAATCTTGCCGAGTGATTTATATATTGAAAAGTGGATACAAATTCCTAATTACATAGTAAATAAAATAAAACAATGCAATTAATTAAGCACGCAAATTAGATATGCTCCTACTCCCGACAATTATTTGGTTTATACAAACTTGAGAACTTAAATATTACAAAAAATAATTTTTATACTTTAAAAATACTGTGACTAATTCTGTATTTAATTTTATTTTTAATTAAGTTATCAAATTCTTTTTTTATTTTCTTCTTAAGTTTATGTTTATTGTATATAATTAATGTATATCACTTGTTAGAGTTATTCAAATTGGATTCAAAATATAAAAACATTATGCTTATTTTATTTCTATTATATCATATGCTTTTATAATTTTTTTTCATATCTTAATGCCATTGTGCAGTACTCTAGGATATAAATCACTGGCAGGAATTTCACATTAAGCAAGTAAAGAATGTTAAAATAGTTTATAAATATATAATATAACCTTCTCGTTAAAAGGTAACTTTTAGGGTGGAGTTAGGCTCAAATTTATCATAGTATCGGAGCATAAACTTGTCTTAATAGTTTGAGATAATGCTCGGCTTGTTGTAGCTATTTGTCCAATATATCCATCAAATATTCATTCTTATTTCAAGTTGAAAGGTGTGTGTCAATAATTTTATATTAAGTAAATAAAGAATGTTAAAATAATTTATAAATATATAACAAACTTCACCTTAAAAAATTCCTTTTGAAGTTGAGTTAAACCCAAATTTATCACGCGTGAATGCCCAGTATAGAGAAGCACTTAGTTAGGTTGACCTGGAATGTTAAAATAAATCATCAAAGTTCTTCATACGATGAGGATCGTTTTGTATGCCTTTGTCAACATTACTGTGTAATTTTGTGTCTAACAATGTTGCATTAACGTTATTTACCAAAATAAAAAATGTTGCATTAACGTTTAAATCGATCATTGCCATCGTATTTGACCAACAAAAGACTGTTATTTCCCGTTCAACTTTGGTGGAGTTACTCGATGTGCATGCAAACAGAAAAAATTCCCATAAGACACAAAACGACTTGGGTTACGACGAAGAAGAGGTGGAGGACGACGACGAATACCCAACTACTCCCTCTTATTTAAAGTAAGTGTTGTTTTAGAGGAATTTTAATTATTCAAAATAAGTATCGTTTGTAACTTTTTATGCATATTTATAATTTTACTTTCAAAATTACTCTTTTTTTTCTCAAATTTTAATTACACATATTATATTTTCAAGACACTTTAACATGTAATTAATAAGAGTATATCAGACATTTCATTAACTTTCTTAATAAATGTGCATTCCTTTAAAACGACACTTATTTTGAATAGGAGAGATTACTCTATATTAACCTATTAAGAAAGTAGAAAGAATATCAATAGAACATCTGCAACTTTGTGATACCTAACCTTTCCGGGGTAGTATGATGTGTATGGAAATTGGCAAAACTAGCTTTAGCTTATCTTTTTTCTTTTAAAGATAGAGGACAAAAAGTTTATAAAATTATCCTCAATAAGATTTCTTATGGAATCATTTGACTAAGATTTGGTACCTGAAGACTGACTCAATATACCTACACTATAACGAGGGAAAAGACCTATGCTCCCACTTTATTTTTTCATATTTTTCTTCAAACAGATCGGTTCTTTCGTAACTTGCACGTACTCATGTTTGTACGTTTCTTATGTTTCACACCTGGAGCATGAGAATCAATAACTTCAATTAATTACTGATCGAATTTCTCAGAATATGAATTTACCTTACAAAGTATGCTATTTCATGACATATCATATTAACTAAAAAAAGAAGAAGAGGTGAGATAGAAGTCTATAAGAGAAGTTAATTAATAATCAAATTTTAAATAATTAATTTTTATTTTCAATTCTCTGAAATTTAAATTTAAATTATTTAGATTTGGGATGTTATAAACAATATCAAAATGTTTTTTGCTAATATAATATTGGATTAAGTGGAGAGTGGCATCGGGAGTAGGATCATGAATAATGAGGGGCCTTAACAAACTTCTAATTAGGAGATTTTGAATTGCATATGGAGTTATGTTGAAGATATTAAAGATTTATAGGGGAAAATTGTAATATCTCATATTAAAGATGAGTTTTAAATAAATCAAAAGAGAAGATGAGATAAAAGTCTTTATAAAAGTATGAAAAATATTAATTAATTATTAACTAATTAATACATAAATAAATACATTGTTTCTACTTTCTTTTCACAAAAGGATTTTTTCCAGTTTATTTAAACATGAAAAAGATTCTTTATGATATTGAAATTTTTTGACAGCTATAATTGCAGGAACATAACCTAGTACTTTTGTTGAGGCTGTTAAGGATAAATGTTGGAGAGATGTTATGCGCCAAAATACACAAGCTTTGAAGAACAATGATATGTGGACAATGGAGGAGTTATTATTGGACAAATTACGCAAGATCAAATATAAACGCAACGGAATGAATTTAAAATTTTTCATAGAATCAAATTTAACATAATTAAATTAGAAACATAAAACAAGAAATAGACAAAGCTATACGAACCTATTCCAATTTGTTGATATAATTTCCTGTTTCTCCAAAACTATCAATTTTACGAGCCGTTCAATCGTACGGCCACTAACGGTATCCATAGATCTATTAAGAGAAAACTCAAATCGAATTTGAAAGGAAAAATTGTAAGAAGTGCTAGCATCCATTTTCTAATTTTTCCTTTTATACGAAAAATCTTATTTTTCATATCCTTGGATTTTATTAAAATTACAACTAAAGTCAAACTTTATTTATAATTATTAATTAATCCTTA